>ML298486.1:47297-74966 GCA_005239495.1 Nicotiana undulata | reverse complement strand
TTGAAATCTGGATGAACGTGATATGTGCACTTTATAGGCAACAGATTTCTCCAAACTTCTCTTTTCCTTGGATGCCAATGAAGCAAGATGAGCTATCCAATGAGACTCATATTATAAAGAAGAAGAAAGAGACCGATCCAGAAAGGTGGGTCGAGGGCCGAGCCTCGACTGTACATGTAAGTTTTTTTACTTTTCATTAAGTATTTTGATTTACTTTTATATAAAATTTGAAATACTAATTCAATGTAATTTTTCTTATAGGGTCGCTTCAAAGCTGGCGTGGAGGAATTCATACGCAGTCAGCCACCTAATGAGTCGGGCGAGGCAATCCAACTTTCGGACGAGGATGCTGCAAGAACACTTAGTTTTATATACTTAGTTTTCCTTGAGTGCTTTTATATACTTTGAACTAGACAATAGAACCGGTTTTCGAATGGTCTTGTTATAAGCGTTAACTTAGTTTTGTTAGTTTAATGTGTTTTCTATTGAACTTTACTTTGTTGTTGTGTTGTTGTTGTTGGTTTTGTTGTTATTGTTGTTGTTATTGCTTGTAATAGGGAATTTGGTATGCTGGCAGGTGGTGTATCTGCTAAAACAGGCAGTTTCTGCCAAAATTATACCTAGAAAAGCGACCAACTTTGGTCTAACCCAAATATTATATTTTAAAATCTGAAAACTAGCGATCAAAGTTGGTCGCTTATTTATAAAAAAATATTAAAATCTTGACATAAGCAACCAATTTTAAAAAAATTACCTATAAAAAATTTAAAAATATTAAAAATAAGCGACCAACTTTGATCGCTAGTTTTCAGATTTTAAAATATAATATTTGGGTTAGACCAAAGTTGGTCGCTATATTTTGAATAATAATAAATAAATAAATAACGTAATTTATATATACAGACCAACTTTGGTCGCTAAATTTATATTATTAAAAATAATAAAGCGACCAAAGTTGGTCTCTATATTTGATATCCGGAATGTTTGGTCCTTTTACGTTAGAGACCAAAGTTGGTCGCTAATTAGCGACCAACTTTGGTCTCTAATGTAAAGGGACCATCAAAATAGCGACCAACCCTGTTTGGACGCATTTTGGTCGCTTTTTCACTGTTTAGCGACCAACTTTGGTCGCTTTTTGTGGTCATTTTTTGCCAGATTTTTAGTAGTGTTAGAAGCACTAACCTCTTGAAATCGTTGCACAAATCTTTCAAACAACAAGAATCCAGGGCTGCAGACTTCTGCTATATCCTGGTAAAACCTTGGACGGTTTTGTTTTTGGGTGGGCAAAAACAATACAACTCTAAAAGTGAGTAATTGGGTGAAATTAGTCTTCCTTGAGTAGAGTTATTTTTTTGGCCGAAATTCTCTTCCAAAAACGTGTAAGATTCTACTTGCACAAGTAGAATCCTACTCTAACTCTACCGGATGACTTTTCTCCCAAGTCACTTTTTACCCAAGTATTGTCCAAGGTTTTTACTAGGTATAGAAGGGACCACAAAAATAATAAGAGGCTACCAATTATAGCATTAATTCGAAATTAGCATGAATTAATTCTTACTATTATTAATTGCAATTTATTCCACTAAAAACTGCAATTGTACTCCTCAATATGAATTTCGAAAATTCAATAACACTTATTTTGACTTCCCATGTTAAGATCTCAAATACAATTTAATTAAATTAAATCACTGAAAACGTAATTTAATCAACTAATTAGTTTTTTACAATTCCGCTTAAACTATTTCATGTGACGGATACAAAATCCACCGGCCGAGTTTTCACATGAAAACTTATAAGCTTACATAAAGGGGTATCATCAAACTCAAAACCGAGTCATGAATTCTATAAACTAATTATTATTCACAAAGAATGTTATTCATTATTGTCCAATCTATTAGGCATACACTAACTATGAATAGAGTCGTACCTTTTAATAAACCAAAACAATAAACAAATTACATTGATCATAATAATTATATCAAGATTAGGAGTATAAGCTCATTTAATGAATTAGAGAAAATATTTTATATATTCAGTACAAAAACATCTTTTATCTATTTGGTCCGTTTAATATACACCGAGTATACTAGCACAAGAAGTCGGAGTAAAACCACTCCCATAATCAAGATAAATTATACTATAATTTTGTGCTACAATCGTCAAGATATTTTGTCCAATAATATCTTTGATTGTGAACATAGTTTTTTAATTATGAGAACCAACAATTTAATCTTCTGTGCATGAGCTAAGACTCCATACACTAAATTATCTACTACATAACTAAAGAGACACACATGTAACAAATGATCTATTTAAAATAGTACTTTATTGAATTGAATAAATTAAATAAATAATTATTCCATAAAGAATAAAATAAAATACTATGTCTAAACAACATGGTTAATAGTATATCCTATCAATCTCCCATTTACACTCATAACCATGTGTCTACTACTCTAACACCCATTCTGTCACGACCCCAAAATCAATACTGGCCATGATGGCGCCTATCGTGAAACTAGGCTAGCCAATTTGCCTCAATGACAATTAACACTTTCCGTTTAAACTATAAATTATCATATTCTATTAAAGTTTCCCTTTTTAAACATTTTCAACAACAATAATAAAGAAACGATTAAGTCTAGCCACGACCCCAACAACCAGAGTCAACCGTCATGAGCATCTAAAAGAGTAAATACATTGTTTAATATCTTTTCTTTACTAATAAAAGTTCAGAAAACCAAGAGAAATCAACAAGCTAGGAAAGAAATAAGGCGGTTGTGGACGCCAAACAGCTACCTCTAACCCCGAACAGGCTCCGAAGTAAATAGAAATCAGCTAGCGCTCTGACCCGGTACCTGGATCTGCACACATGGTGCAGTGAGTAACGTGAGTACGCCAACTCAGTAAGTAACAACCATAACTAAAGACTTGAGTGCAGTGACGAGCATTTAAATTTACAATTTCATAAAATAAGTACAAGTAAGGTAATAGATCAGGTCAAGAATCCACATTTACCAAATATTTCACAAAACTCTAGTTTTCCGTTTAATCTTATAAAAAAAATTAGCTTAACATTTATCAAAGAGGCTCAGTGAAAAAAGAAGAAGGGTGTAAAACAATAATTTCATAAATAATAACCTCTCAGGCACGGTATCCCTCGTAAATAAAGCCTCTCAGTCACTCGTGACTCCACTATCATAAGTCAATGCTCACACTCAACACTCTCACTCAACAAGTACCATGTACATATAAGCGCTGCGACGTGCAGGCCGACCCACATAATATCCGCTGCGGCGTGATGCCCGATCCAAATAATAGTCGACTGCGCTCACTGGGGGTGTACTGACTCCTGGAGGGGCTCCTACAACCTAAGCGTTATATCGCTGCGGCGTGCAACCCGGTCCAATATATATATCATTGCGGCATGCAGCCCGATCCACATAACTTGTTGCGGCGTGCATCCCGATCCATAACTATCCTCACAACTCGGCTCTCAGCCTCACTCAGTCATCCTTTGAAGCCACTTGGGCAACTCATCAAAATCACGGGGGACTCAGCCCCAAAATATCTCTCAATATTCTACAGCAGGGTGATAACATTAAATAACAACAACATGTATAAAGCATGACTTAGTTCATATTGTTTTCTATCAAAAACATAATGTGAGAATAGTGGAAAAATACCCCTGAGGGTCTAAACATGTCGGCACAAGGCCCCAAACATGGCATACAACCCATAATAAAGTATGGATCTCTAATATACAAGATACCATATGATTTCAAATCAAACACACAGCTTAATAGCTGCTACGGGATAAACCAAGTCAAAATCCCTATCGGTGCACGCCAACACGCTCGTCGCCTAGCATGTGCATCACCTCATTTATCAAAACAATACGAAATATCGGGGTTTCATACCCTCATGTATAGATTTACAATAGTTAGTTACCTCAAACCGGCCCGAATACTAATCCGCAATGCTCTTTCCCCTTGAATCGACCTCCGATTGCTCCAAATCTAGCCAAAATCAGATTTATACCATCAATATATGCTAAGGAACAATGCCCATTCAACAATTATCAAAATTAAGCACATTTCCCGAAATTGGTCAAACCTGACCCCCGGGCCCATGTCTCAGAATTCAATAAAAATCACATCACAAGAATCCTTATCCTCCCACGAGTCCGTACATACCAAGAACACCAAAATCAGACCTCAAATGGCCCCTCAAATCCCCACTCAAAGGTCTCCAAATCATAAGCCCCGATTCCTCAATTTTTGGGTTTAAATCACACTAATTTCAGGTTTAATTACTTAGAAATAAACATAGAATCGAGTATTGAGTACAAAAATCTTACCTCCAAGTGTTTCCCCTTTGATTCCCTCTTTAATCTATCTCAAAAGCTTCAAATCCGTCCAAAAATGGTGAACAAATGGCTAAAGGTTGCGGAGATGGCTTTTTAAATATTCTGCCCAGGTGCCCCTTTTACCTCAGTGAGTTCGCGTCCCCACACGCGCGTTCGCAAAGCACATACCAACTCTCTCTACGAGATCGCGTTCATCCCCCACGCGTTCGCACCGGGCAACAACATAACCCTCTCATGCGCCTTATTCCCCCACGCGACCGCGAACCTCACCCACGCGATCGCACTACACACTGGTCCTACCTTCACGCGATCGCGATCCCACTAACCCGATCACATAGCACAAAAACTATGTTGCCCCCAAATAGCCCTATGCGATCGCATACTTACCCCCGCCATTGCATACAAGAACACCAGAAACTTCACACCAGCAAAAATCTGCATTTCCCCAAGCCCGAAATGGTTCGATTAATCGCCCGAATTTCACTCGAGGCCCTCGGGACCCCAACCAAGCATGCCAACACGTCCCATAACCTTATTTAAACTTAGTCTAGCCTTTGAAACACCCAAAACACTAAATTTACCTCGGATTCAAGCCTATGAACGTAGAAACTTCTAAATTTCGCCAATGATGCCGAAACTAACCAAAACACGTCCGAATAACCTGAAAATTTGCGCACACATCCAAAATGACACTAGGAACCTGTTCCCACTTACGGAATTCCATTCTGACCCCGATATCTAATTTTCCATTGCCGACCAGAAATCGCCAAAAACTCAATTTCGCCAATTCAAGCCTAATTCTACTCCGGACATCAAAACAACATTCCGAACACACTCCTAAGTCCAAAATCACCTAACGAAGTTATACAAGCCATAAAATCCACATTCCAAGATTGTTTACCTATGAGTGAACTCTCAGTTGACTTTTCCAACTATAAAGCCAATTTAAGAGACTAAGTGTCTCAATTCTCACCATGACCTCTACGAACCCGAACCAACCGAACCAACACAACATAAATAGGTTAAATAACACATGAAGAAACTGAAACAGAGGAAACAGGGCAAATCTCACGGAACGACCGGTCGGGTCGTTACATTCTCCCCCTCTTAAACAAACGTTCGTCCTCGAACAGATCTAGAAACATACCTGAAGTCTCAAATAAGTGAGGATATCTGCTCCGCATCTCCTGCTTGGTCTCCTAGGTGGCCTCCTCCACCGACTGTCCTCTCCAATGTACCTTCACTGAAGCTATATCTTTAGATCTCAACCTTCTGACCAGACAACCCAAAATAGCCACTAGCTCTACCTCATAAGACATATCACCCTCAAGTTGAACCCTGTTGAAGTCTAAAACATGAGACGGTTCACCAACATACTTCCGGAGCATGGAAACATGAAATACCGGATGAACACTCGATAAGTTGGGAGGCAAAACACGTATATAAGCCACCTCCCCAACCCTATGAAGCACCTTAAAAGGCCCAATGAACCAGGGACTCAACTTTCCCCTCTTCCCGAATCGCATAACACCCTTCATAGGAGACACCTTCAGCAGTACCTTCTCCCCAACCATGAAGGACACATCCCCGACCTTCCGGTCCGCATAACTCTTCTGCCTGGACTGCGCCGTGTGAAGTCGCTCCATAATCAACTTCACCTTATCCAATGCATCCTGTACCAAGTTTGTGCCCAATAGCCTAGCCTCACTCGGCTCAAACCAACCAACCGGATATCTACACCTCCTACCAAATAAAGCCTCATACGGGGCCATCTGGATACTCGACTGATAACTATTATTATATGCAAACTCCGCGGATGGCAGAAACTTGTCCCATTAACCCCCAAAATCAATGACACAGGCACACAACATGTCCTCCAAAATTTGAATAGTGCGCTTTGACTGACCGTCAGTCTGAGGATGAAGTGCTCAACTCGACCTGAGTACCCAACTCTCTCTACACGACCCTCGAAAACTAAGATGTGAACTAAGTACCTTTGTTAGAAATGATAGAAACTGGGACACCATGCAATCGGACAATCTCCCGAATGTAAATCTCAGCTAACCACTCCGAAGAATATGTAGTACTAACAGGAATGAAGTGCGCAGACTTGGTCAACCGATCCACAATAACCCATATAGCATCGAACCTCCTCGAAGTCTATGGGGGTCAAACTACAAAGTCCACGGTTATCCGCTCCCACTTCCACTCCGGAATATCTAACCTCTGGTGCAATCCACTTGGCCTCTGGTGCTCATACTTAGCCTACTGGCAGTTGAGACACCGAGCAACAAACTCAACAATATCCTTCTTCATCCGCCTCCACCAATAATGTTGTCTTAGATCCAGATACATCTTTGCGGCTACCGGATTGATGGAATACCGCGAGCTATGGGCCTCTGCTAGAATCAACCGAAGCCTATCCACATTGGGCACACAAATCAGACCCTGCATCCTCATAACCTCATCATCACTAGTCACTACCTCCCTGGCATCACCTCGCCGGACCTTGTCTTGAAGAACGAGCAAGTGCGGGTCATCATACCGGCGCTCTCTGATCCGGTCATAAAGAGAAGACCTGGAAGCTACACTAGCCAACACCTGGTGAGGCTCTGATAAGTCCAATCTCAAAAACTGGCCTGCTAAGACCTGGACATCAAGTGCTAATGGTCTCTCTGCTGCTGGGAGATATGATAGACTCCCCAAACTCTCTGCTCTGCGAATCAAGGCATCGGCCACTACATTGGCCTTCCCCGGATGGTATAGAATAGTGATATCATAGTCCTTGAGAAGCTCCAACCATCTCATGTGACACAATTTCGGACCCTTCTGGTTAAACAGATGATGCAGACTACGGTGATCAGTGAAAACTTCACAATGCACCCCATACAAATAATGACGCCAAATCTTCAGTGCGTGAACAATGGCTGCTAACTCGAGATCATGTACGGGATAATTCTTCTCATGAGTCTTCAACTGACGCGAGGCGTACGCAATCACCCTACCCTCCTACATCAAAACAAACCAATGCCTATCCTCGAGGCATCACATTATAATGTATAAGAACATGAAGCTGATGGCAATACTAACACTGGAGCTGAGGTCAATGTAGTCTTGAGCTTATGAAATCTCTTCTCACACTCGCCCGACCACCTGAATGGAGCACCCTTCTAGGTCAATTTGGTCAAGGGCAAAGCAATAGAAGAAAACCCTTCTACAAAGCAACGGTAATCTCCCGCCAAACCAAGGAAACTCCTAATCTCTGTAGCTGAAGGCGGTCTGGGCCAGCTCTGCACCGCCTCTATCTTCTTCGGATCAACCTGGATACCCTTACTGGACACCACGTGTCCCAAGAAAGCTACTAAGACAAGCCAAAACTCACACTTGGAGAACTTTGCATAAAGCTTCTCCTCCCTCAATCTCTGTAAAATAACTCTCAAATGTTGAGTATGCTCCTCCTGGCTACGAGAATATACCAGGATGTCATCAATAAACACAATAACAAAGGAATCCAGATACGACTGAAACATGTTGTTCATCAAATGCATGAATGCTGCTGGGGCATTGGTCAACCCAAAAGACATCACCATAAACTCATAATGACCATAACGAGTCCTGAAAGTTGTCTTGGAAATATCAAACTCCCAAATCTTCAGCTGATGATACCTGGATCTCAAGTCAATCTTAGAGAACACTCTGGCTCCTTGAAGCTGGTCAAATGAATCATCAATACGAGGCAAAGGATACTTATTCTTGATTGTAACCTTGTTCAACTGCCTATAATTAATACGCATACGCATAGAACCATCCTTCTTCTTTACAAACAACACTGATGCACCCCAAGGTGACACACTAGGCCGAATGAACCCCTTATCTAGGAGTTCCTGAAGCTGATCTTTCAATTCCTTCAACTCCACTAGTGTCGTACGATAAGGTGGGATAGAAATAGGCTGAGTGCTTGGCACCAGACCAATAGCAAAATCAATATCCCTGTCAGGTGGCATGCCTGACATGTCTGCAGGAAACACGTCCGAAAAATCACGGACCACAGAAACTGAATCAATAATAGGAGTCTCAACACTGACATCCCCCACAAAAGACAAATACGATAAACACCCCTTTTCTACCATATGATGGGCCTTCAGGTAGGAAATCACCCTCCTAGGCACATACTCAATAGAGCCTCTCCACTCTACCCTCGAAAATTCTGGCATAGCTAAGGTCACGGTCTCAGCGTGACCATCAAGAATAGCATGACACGGAGATAGACAATCCATGCCCAATATCACATCAAAATATACCATTATGAGAAACAATAGATCTACTCGGGTCTCCAGACCCCCAGCAAAATAACCATACCAAATATATATCCTTAAATAACACGTTTTAATATTACTCTATTCATGATGTAGTACACTATCTAGTTAGATGTAAGACGGCGCCTGATACCAATTTTTAGAACGTGCGCAACGGAAGCAAGCAAACAAACCAGGTATCTAATACATGTAAACTAGACAATGCTATAATTACAAGATTAGAAGCACTAACCTCTTGAAATCGTTGCACAAATCTTCCAAATAGCAAGAATCCTAGGTTGTAGTCTTCTGCTATATTCTAATAAAACCTTGGACGATTTTGCTTTTGGATAAGCAAAAACAATACAACTCTTAAAGTGAGTAATTGGGTGAAATTAGTCTTCCTTAAGTATAGTTATTTTTTTGGCCAAAATTCTCTTCAAAAAACGTGTAGGATTCTAATTGCACAAGTAGAATCCTACTTTAACTCTACCGGATGACTTTTCTCCCAAGTCACTTTTTACCCAAGTCTTGTCCAGGTTTTTACTAGGTATAGCAGGGACCACAAAAATAATAAGAGGCTACCAATTATAGCATTAATTCAAAATTAGCATGAATTAATTCTTACAATAATTAATTGCAATTTATTCCACTAAAAACTGCAATTGAACTCTTCAGTATGAATTTCGAAAATTCAATAACACTTATTTTAACTCCCCATGTTAAGATCTAAAATACAAGTTCATTAAATTAAATCACTAAAAACTTAATTTAATCAACTAATTAAATCCTTTACAACTCCGCATAAACTATTTCATGTGACGGATACAAAATTCACCGGCCGGGTTTTCACATGAAAACTTATAAGCTTACATAAAGGGGTATCATCAAACTCAAAACCGAGATGGATTCTATCGACTAATTATTATTCACAAATGTTATTCGTTATTGTCCAATCTATTAGGCATATACTAACTATGAATACAGTCGTACCTTTTGATAAATCAAAACAATAAACAAATTACATTGATCATAATAATTATATCAAGATTAGGAGTATAAGCTCATTTAATCAATTAGAGAAACTATTTTATATATTCAGTACAAAAAATATCTTTTCTCTACTTGGTCCGTTAAATATACACTTAGTATACTAGCACAAGAAGTCGGAGTAAAACCACTCCCCTAATCAAGACAAATTATACTATTATCTTGTGCTACAATCATCAAGATGTTTTGTCCAATAATATCTTTGATTGTGAACATAGTTTATTAATTATGAGAATCAACAATTAAATTTTCTGTGCATGAGTTAAGACTCCATACATTGAATTGTCTACTATATAACTAAAATGACACATATGTAACAAATGATCTATTTAAAATAGTACTTATTGAATTGAATAAATTAAATAAATAATTGTTCCATAAAGAATAAAATAAAATACTATGTCAAAACCGCATGGTTAATAGTATATCTGTCACGGCCCATATTCCTATTCAGGTCGTGATGGCGCCCAACACCGGAGTCAGGCAAGCCAACACTAGTTACTAACGAAATTTCTTAAATTAGATAAGATGTTCAAATACTTGTCCGGTTTTAATTTAAGCAGTCCTTAAATGAAAGTGAGGAAGTGTGGCAAAGTGATTTAAAGTAACTCAAAAATCGTTTGCCAGTATAAAACAGAGTAGCTAAATACTAGTGAATCAACTACGTGTGCCAAGAACTAGTGTCACAAGTCCACAGGCGACTAGTGGAATATACAAAATAAATGAAATAGATGTACAACTGTCTGAAAGGGTAGACAGAATATCCAACAATAATGGAAACTCCACAGTGCTGCTGAGGAACGCCAAGAAGAGCAGTCACCGTGTAGTCTAATCCTGATGGATCACTCAGTGACGGACACCGAAATAGTGACCAGGTGCAACAACCTCAGAACCTGTACAATTAAGTACA
This sequence comes from Nicotiana undulata, assembly GCA_005239495.1. Taxonomy (NCBI): domain Eukaryota; kingdom Viridiplantae; phylum Streptophyta; class Magnoliopsida; order Solanales; family Solanaceae; genus Nicotiana; species Nicotiana undulata. The sequence continues at coordinate 64,342 of ML298486.1, read as the reverse complement.
AAAGTGTAGCATGAGTACATATAAACAAATATGTACCTAGTGAGTATCCCGTCTAAACTCGAAGAAGTACTGACAAGAGGTAGACGCGATACTTACTAGGGTCAATAACCAATAACATGTATAAGTAAGGCTAGACAGAAAAGGTTGTCATGAAAATCACTAAGGCATGAAGTATCAATTATATAAAACTGCAATTTATTCTCATGAGTCAAACAATAATCACCACAAAAGTCTCAAGTTCCCCTTACACGTGGGATAATTTATTTAATAATAACAAGACTCTCAGTCAAACACATAGCGCATAATATGCCGAAGCGTACGGCCGAAGCGACGCGAAAATAAATGAGCACGGCTGAGGGTCGAGCTGCACAAACCATAGATGCATCCATTACCCCGCTCGCGAATCGATCATGCGACGCGGTTGTCATAAATATAGGGCTACCCCGCTCGCGAATCATACATGCGACACGGGTGCTCGTAGACATACACAGAATTTGTAAGGAAATTCAGGAGTTTATCATGGATTATTCTTAAATTCAGATATTTAGGCACTTAAACTTACACATAGCTTCCGAAACTCTCATGTCAACTTCAAGGATAATAAGAACCTAGGAACACATGTATAGATACAGGTAAGGCACATAAAAGCATGCTTGTGAAATCCTAAATTCTACCCGACACAACAGAGTAGTAGCTACGCACGGACTCTCGTCACTTTGCATGAACGTATCCCCTGCAAATAAGGACAATTCAATCGTTACATTTACCTATGGGGACAATTCCCTCTTACAAGGTTGTAAAGGAGACTCACCTCGCGTAGAATCTACTTCGCAGTCAAGAGCGCGCCCGAAACTTCAAACTTTACACTCGAGGACTCGAAACTAGTCAAATGGTATATAAATATGTCAATGCATGCTCAAAGTATGGAAATTCTCCTACTTATTTAGAAAATTCACTATTCTTGAAGAAATCCCAAAATACACCCCGACCCACTTGCTCGGATTCCGGAAATTTTTGAAGATAACACTCACCCATAGCCTAAGGATCAATAATATATAATTTTTGTATGATTTCATGGTAGAAAAGTGGTGAAGTTCCCTAAAGTTCATCAACCCTAAGTTTTTTCTCTAACCCCTTCGATTTCCACTAATTAGATGTTAACCTACCTAAGTTTTGGTGTAATAATCTAACATTTAGATGGAAATTACTTACCTCTTAGTAACTAGGCCGAATACCCTCTTGAAAGCACTCAAAATCGCCAATGGAGGAGAAGAAATGGTGAAAAATAACCAAATCCCGTATTAAATGAGATCACTGCCTCCAGTGATCTCGCACCTGCGGCTCGAGGACCGAACCTGCGGTCTCGCACTAGCAACCAAATGGTTGCACCTGCGGAAATGGCCAAGGAGGCCTGTGACCGCACCTGCGAAAGAAAATCCCTCACCGGCGGGTCCGCACCTGCGGGAGAAGGGCCGCACCTGCGATTTTAGGCCAACTCCCCTGGGGTCACACCTGCGATGGCTTGACCGCAGGGGCGGTATCACACCTGCGATCTGGGCAACCGCACCTGCAGTCACACCAGATCTGGTGCACCAGCAGCTGAAGCTGCTGGTTTTTAGCCTCGTGGAGGGGTCCGGGAGGCACCTGGGCCCACCCGAGCCCCGTGCAATCATACCAACAAGTCCTCAATCATATTGAGGACTCTCTCGAGCCTTCGGAACACCCAAAACAACGCTAGAACTCAAAATCACCCCTCAAAACCCCTAGAATCAAACTTAAGAATTTCTAAGTTCTTGAATTCGGTTTCAATGCGCCGAACCGACCTATACCACTCGAAATGACACCAAATTTTGCAGGCAAGTCATGAATGACATAACGAAACTATTCCCGTTCTTACAATTCCGTTCAGACTTCGATAACATAAAATCACGTTCCAAACCAAATTTCAAACTTAAGGAAACTCTATTTTGTTATTTGGCGTCGAAACGCTCCCGGGTCATCCAAAACTCATTCCGGACATACGTACAAGTCTAAAACCATCATACGAAGCTATTGGAATCGTCGAAACTCGATTCTGAGGTCATTTACTCAAAATGTTGACCGAAGTCAAACTTGGCTTTAAAAGCAACCTTAAGGAACCAAATGTTCCTATACTATTCTAACACTTCCAAATCCCGAACCACCCATCCCCGCAAGTCACAAATAACTATAAGCCGCTACTGGAAGTCTTATTTAAGGGAACGGGGTCCGAATACGCAAAACGACCGGTCGGGTCGTTACATTCTCCACCTCTTAAACAAACGTTCGTCCTCAAATGGGTCTAGAATCATACTTGGAGTGCTGAATAAGTGTGGGTATCTGCTTTGCATGTCCTCCTCGGACTCCCAAGTCGCCTCCTCGACCGGTTGGCCCCGCCACTGGACTTTTACAGCAGAAATTCTCTTAGACCTCAACTGGCGGTCCTGTCTATCAATAATAGTAATTGTCTCCTCCTCGTAGCCCAACCTCTCATCCAAGTGAATAGTACTGAAATAAACAGCGTGAGAGAAATCGGTGTGGTATCTCCGGAGCATTGATACATGGAATACCGGATGGACTCCCGAGAAGCTGGGAGGTAAGGCAAGCTTATAAGCAACTTCTCCAACTCGCCTCAATACCTCGAAAGGACCTATGAACCTCGGGCTCAGCTTGCCCTTCTTCCCGAATCTCCTAGTACCCTTCATCGGCGAAACCTTTAGCAGAACCTTATATCCCTCCATAAATGACACATCACGTGCCCTCTGATCCGCGTAGTTCTTCTGTCTAGACTGTGTTGTGCAGAGCCTCTCCTGAATTAACTTCACCTTCTATAAAGTATCTCTCACCAGGTCTATACCATATAACTTAGCCTCACCAGGCTTAAACCACCCGATAGGAGAATGACATCGCCGACCATATAAAGCCTCAAATGGAGCCATCTCGATGCTGGACTGATAACTATTATTGTAAGCAAACTCGGCGAAAGGCAAGAACTGGTCTCACTGGCCTCCAAAGTCAAGCACACATGCTCTGAGCATGTCCTCTAATATTTGAACTGTACGCTCTGACTAACCATCAGTCTGTGGATGAAATGTTGTGCCGAGATCAATCTGAGTACCCATCTCTATGTGCAATGCTCTCCAGAAGTGCGAGGTGAACTGAGGACCTCGATCTGATATAATGGACACCGGTACACCGTGCAACCGGACTATCTCTCGAATGTATATCTGGGCTAGCCTCCCAGAATTATAAGTAGTAGCCACATGAATGAAATGCGCCGATTTGGTCAACCTATTCACAATAACCCAAACCGCGTCAACCTTCTGCAACGTCCGAGGCAACCCAACCACGAAGTCCATAGTAAGGCGCTCCCACTTCAACTCAGGAATGGGCATCTGCTGAAGTAGGCCCCCTGGCCTCTGGTGCTCATATTTAACCTGCTGGCAATTAAGACACCTAGTCACATACTCCACAATGTCCCTCTTCATCCGTCTCCACCAGAAATGCTGCTTCAAATCACGATACATCTTCGTAGCACCAGGATGAACAGAATACCGCGAACGGTGTGCCTTCTCTAGAATCCTCTGTCTCAAGCCATCAACATTAGGAACACACAAACGACCCTGAAGTCTCAGGACACCATCCTAGTCAATAGTAACCTCCCTGGCACCATCTCAGCACAGCAGAGGTCATCCATTTATACCTCCTTAGTCAGCTCGCTCAGCTTATAGTGGCGCATCATCGCGACAGGGTCCCCGCAGCTCTTATCCGGAACGTTCATCTTTTAGTGTCCTTCCAGCATAGATTTCGTCCAGAGCATCATCATTCCAGGGTTCTTCTATGCATGGTGCATCCAGTGGTTATCATGGTGGCATGGGTTCTCTTCAGTCCCCATCTCCAACTCCAGTTAGTTGTTTCGAGTGTGGAGAGTTTGGACATGGGTAGAGACAGTGTCCTCGTATCCAGACAGCTAGGGGTGGTGGTCAGGCAGGTGGAGGCTGCCCTAGAGGAGGAGGTTGGGCAGGTGGAGGCCAGCCACGTATCTATGCACTCCCGGCTAGGCCTGATGCTATGTCCTCCGATGCGGTGATTACATGTACTATCTCAGCTTGTCACAATGATGCTTTGGCTTTATTTGACCCTGGTTCCACATACTCTTATGTTTCATCGTATTTTGCTCACTTTCTGAATATGCCACTGTCTCCCGGAGCTCTGCCAAACACAGATCATCATATTGTCGAGCCTTGATATCCCCTAATAATGAAGGCTGAGCAACCACATGAGCTAGAACTCAACGAGGCTCTGAAAGGTTTAATCTCACCAGGCGATTGGCCAAGGACTGAATGTCTAAGGCTAGAGGTCTCTCCTCAACTGCAATATAAGCCAAGCTACCCATACTCTCTGCCTTCCTACTCAAAGCATCTACTACCACATTCGCCTTGCCCGGATGATAAAGAATGGTGATGTCATAATCCTTTAGTAACTCAAGCCACTTGCGCTGCCTCAAATTAAAATCCCTCTGCTTGAACAAGAGCTGCAAGTTGCGGTGGTTTGTATACACCTCACAAGACACCCCATATAAGTAATGCCTCCAAATATTAAGAGCATGAACTATCGCCGCCAACTTCAAATCGTGCACATGGTAATTCTTCTCATGAACCTTCAGCTGGCGCAAAGCATAAGAAATAACTCTCCCTTCCTGCATCAACACACACCCCAAGCCAACGTGTGAAACGTCGCAATACACTGTATACATCCCCGAACCGGAAGGCAATACTAGAACTGGTGCCGAAGTTAATGCAGTCTTGAGCTTCTGAAAGCTTGCCTCACACTCGTCAGACCACCAAAATGGAGCATTCTTCTGAGTCAATCTAGTCAATGGGGCTGCAATGGATGAAAATCCCTCTACAAATCGCCAGTAGTAGCCTGCTAGACCCAAGAAACTCCTGATCTCTGTCGCTAAAGTAGGACGTGGCCAACTCTGAACTGCCTCAATCTTCTTAGGATCGACCTTGATACCCTCCCTAGATACCACATGTCCCAAGAATTCCACGGAATCCAACCACAACTCATACTTGGAGAACTTAGCATATAGCTTCTGTTCTCGCAAGGTCTGGAGCACAACTCTCAAATGATGCTCGTGCTCTTCCAGGCTACGTGAGTAAATCAAAATGTCATCAATGAAGACGATGACAAAGGAATCAATATACGGCCTGAACACCCTGTTCATCAAGTCCATAAATGCTGCCGGGGCATTAATCAAGCCAAAGGACATCACCAAGAACTTATAATGGCCATATCTCGTACGAAAAGCAGTCTTCGGAACATTCGAAGCCCGAATCTTCAACTGATGATACCCCGATCTCAAGTCAATTTTAGAAAATACCCTGACACCCTGTAACTGGTCAAATAAATCATCGATACGCGGTAATGGATATTTGTTCTTAATAGTTACCTTTGTTCAACTGGCGGTAATCAATACACATCCACATAGACCCATCTTTCTTCTTTACAAATAGAATTGGAGCACCCCATGGTGATACACTTGGCCTGATAAACCCCTTAGCCAACAACTCCTCAAGATGCTCCTTCAACTCCTTCGAAGCCATACGGTACGGGGGAATAGAGATAGGCTGAGTGCCTGGGCTACATCAACACAAAAATCTATATCTCGATCCGGAGGCATGCCTGGAAGGTGTGAAGGAAAGACATCCGCAAACTCTCAAACAACTGGCACTGAATCAATCGTCGGCAACTTGGTGGTGGTGTCCCGCACATAAGCAAGATACGCCAAACAACCCTTCTCAACCATATGTCGAGCCTTCAGGAAGGAAATAACCCTAGTGGCTGCACTAACTGAGGAACCTCTCCATTCTAACCTAGGCAACTCGGGCATGGCCAAAGTAACCGTCTTGGCATGGCAATCCAAGATGGAATCATGAGGAGATAGCCAATCCATGCTTAGGATAATCTCAAAATCGACCATGTCGAGCAATAAAAGGTCCGCTCTAGTCTCGAACCCACTAAAGGTGATCACACAAGACCGGTAAACCGGGTCTACCACCACAGAACCGCCCACATGAGTGGACACATATATAGGAGGAACCAAGGACTCACGAGGGACATCCATAAAATGAGCAAATAGTACTGAAACATATGAATACGTGGATCCTGGATCAAATAGTACCGAAGCCTCTCTACCACATACTGAGATAATACCTGTGATTACAGTGTCTGAGGCCACTGCATCTGATCTGGATAGAATGGCATAGAATCTGGCTTAGGCTCTGGAAGACTGAACTCCCCCAGAGTGAAAAGGAACTAACTGACCTCCTCCTGACTGGCCTCCCCCTCTAGGACGACCCCTGCCGACCTGTCCTCCACCTCGAGGTGGCCGGACTACTGGTGCTGAACTCCTAGGCTGATAACTCTGTTGCACTGCCTTGCCCCGATACCTAGGACAATACCTCCATATATGACCCGGCTCCCCACACTCGAAACAACCTCCTGGCACTACAGCCCGCTGCCCGAAAGAGGAAGAACCCTGAATAGCCGGAGGGCGGTGTGAACCCTCTGGTAAGGCACTGAAATAGGAACTAGAGGATCTCTGATGACTGGAATAACCGTTGGGTGCACTCTGGATGGCTGGAGGACGATAGGAACGCTCTGACATAGCGCCGAACTGAGGCCTCACTGAACTACCTCAAGGGGGTAGTTAGGGTGCTGAATATGAAGGTCTGCTGGGCTGACCACCCCCGAACTGACCCTTGCTCCGAGCTGAAGCATCCCTGAACTCTCCTGAGAACCTAGCCCTCTTGTCCCGCTGATCCTGCTGACCCTGTTCCCTACTCCTCAACTGATACCCCTCAATCCGTCGAGCTATCTCGACTAGAAGATGGTAGGGGGTATCCATCTCCACCTCTCGGGTCATAGAGACCCTAATACCTAGATGCAAGCCTGCCACAAACCGCCGCACCCTCTCTGCATCAGTAGGAAATACCATAAGGGCATGGCGAGATAACTCAAAAAATCTAGCCTCATAATCAGTCACTAACATCTGCCCCTGCTCTAGTCGCTCAAACTGACCCTGTAGCTCCTCCCTCTCAAAAGGCGGAATGTATCTGTCTAGAAATAACTGAGCGAAATGATCCCAAGTGACAGGAGGAGAATCTGCTGGTCTGCTGAGAATATATCACTGCCACCACCTGCGAGATTTGCCCTCTAACTGAAATGTGGTGAAATCCACTCCATGGGACTCCAAAATCCTCATGTTGTGCAGTCTGTCCCTGCACCTATCAATGAAATCCTGAGCATCCTCTCCCCGCTCACCCCCGAAGACTGGAGGGCGAAGTCGGGTCCATCTATCCAACATCTTCTGCTGGTCACCCTCTGCAACTGGCCTGGGCTCTGGGGCTGCTACTACGGGCTGAACCCCTCCCACGGGCGGTGTTCCCGGGGTATGACGTGCTGCTGCTGCCTGACCTATGGCCTGAGAGGTAGGGGTATGAACTTCCTCTCGCGCTTGAGAAGTAGCAGGGTCGGCTGGAAATAAACGAGCCTGGGACATAGTGTCCATGAATCTCAGAATACGGCCCATGACCTCCTAGAAGCCTGGCCCCGTCATGAAATCCACTAGAGCAGGTGCTACTGGAGGCACCTCATCCTGCTCCTCCATAATCGGGTCCTCTGGTGATGCCACTGGTGTAGGTCTGGGACGCCCTCGTCCCCTACCTCGAGCAGGTGCTCTACCCCTACCTCTACCCCGACCTCGGGCGGCAGGGGCAACGACATCTCCTGGGCCAGAAATATCAGATGCGCGCGTCCTCACCATCTGTGAGAGAATAGAAGAATAAGTTTGAGTACATCATAGATTGCACGATAACATATGAATAAAGGGAAGTTTCCTAACACCCCATAGCCTCCTGAAGATAAGTACATACGTCTCTGTACTGATCCGCAAGACTCTACTGGGCCTGCCCATGACTCGTGAGACTTATGTGAACCTAGGGCTCGGATACCACGTTGTCTTGACCCAGAATCCTAATCCAGGTTTTGATGGCGCCCAACGACGGGGTTAGGCAAGCCAATATGAATTACACTAAGTGTTACCCTTCCCATTTGATTAAACAAGTCAATATTTACCAATTTTAAACAGTTAAACATGATGATAGCTTGATATGAAAATAAAAGCATAACACTACATGGCCAAAACGAAGCATATGTATGCCTGTACAACCCAAAACCCAAAATATACACTAGGCATGTGCCAGGAACTAGTGTCACGAGTGTCATGGGCAAACTAACGGAATATACCAAGGATAATAATATATACAAATCCCCAGTCTAAATGAAATAGACGGGGAAAATAACAAAAGTAAATGAAAACACCATGGTGCTGCTGGGAATCGCCAGAGGAAGCAGCTTACCGTGAAGTCGAGTCCACAAGCTCAGGACCTATCTCCGGTACAATAACCAGAAGCACCGGCCTCAGAACCTGTACAGTTAAGTACATAAGTGCAGCATGAGTACATATTAAATAAATATGTACCCAGTGAGTATCCCGCCTAATCTCGAAGAAGTAGTGACGAGAGGTCGACTCGATACTCACTAAGGTCCAACAGTAATACCATATGATAGAATATAATCAAATACAGTAGGCATGTCAGGAAATAGGCAACAAGTACATATCAAGAGCAGAAAACCAAACAACTACTGAATTAAACAATAATGCACTTTCAAGGGTAAGACCACCGAAACAAAACAATAATCACCAAGTCTTAGAACCACCGTGGCGTACGGCCCACTCCCATAAGGTTACCTTCTAAACTTGTCGTGGCGTACGACCCGATCCCATATTCATTTCAATTACTTTTCAACTCTGCCGTGGCGTACGGCCCGATCCCATATATATTACAAATACTTTTCAACTCCGTCGTGGCGTATGACCCGATCACATATATATCACAAATACTTTTCAACTCTGCCGTGGCGTACGGCCTGATCCCATATATATCACAAATGCTCTCAGACCTACCGTGGCGTACGGCCCGATCCTAATATCTGATAATACTTACTTTCCATAACAAATTCCTTTCAATTCAACAATTTACCATAAAGCCTCGGAGGAACAATACTATACAAAACATAATCTCATGGTACATATGGCGTCACAATAAATCATATAAAGCATTACAAGGCAGCATATAAGGCATTACGAGGAAACGTATAAGGCATGGTGTGGGCCTAACTACCCGGACATAACAATGATAGCCGCTACGTACGGACTCTTGTCACTTGGCGCGTACGTAGCCCCCAAACAATTTACACATAGCATATACATCACCTATGGGGACAATTTCCCCTTACAAGGTTAGAAAGGAGACTCACCTTGTGTCGAATCTACCCCTCGGACCAAAATTGCGCCCGAAAGTCCGAACTCTACACCCGAGGACTCGCAACTAGCCAAAAGGTGTAAAATAATATCAATGCATGCACAATGCGGGAAATTATCCTAGCTATTCAATGAAATCGCTATTCTTGAAGAATTCCCAAATTCCAACCCCGGTCCCGCATGCTCAATTTCCGGAAATTCTCGAAGGGATCACTCAGACATAGCCTAAGGATCTTTAAAATGGAAAATCACAAAATCCTCAGAAGCCCTAAAATTACTACCAAATTCTATGATTTTAGATAATTTAGTAGGGAATTTAACTACGAATTAATGTTTGAAACTAGTGTTAGATAGGGAATTTACTTACCTCAAGTACTAGGTTGAAGGCCCTCTTGGAAGCTCCCAAATAACACAAGGAAGAAAATGGAAATGGAAGAAATGACTAAATCCCGTGTTTAAATGAAATTTCACTGCCTGGCCTACAAGGGTTCCGCACCTACGGCTCGAGGACCGCACCTGCGAGCTGGGGCTCGCACCTTCGGAATTGGGCAAGAGGGGCTGGGGTCGCACCTGCAGAGCTGGAGACCGAACTTGCGGATCCGCTCCTGCGGAAAAGGAACTGCACCTGCGGAACCTTCGCACCTGCGAGGCTGGGACGGAAGGAGCGGTCCCGCACCTGCGGCCGGGCAACCGCACCTGCGGTCACACCAGATCAGGTGCACCAGCTGCTTCTTCAGCTGGTTTTTGGCCTCGTGTGGTGTCCGGGAGGCACCTGGGCCCACCCGAGCCCCCATACAAATATACCAACAAGTCCTAACTAATAATACGGACTCGCTCGAGCCTTTGGAACACCCAAAACAACGCTAAATCCAATAATCACCCATCAAAACCCCTAGGATCAAACTTAAGGATTTCTAAGTTCTTGATTTCTATAACAACGCGCCGGACCGACCTCTACTACTAGGAACGACCCCAAATTTTGCAGACAAATCGTAAATGACATAGCGGAACTATCCCTGGTCTCGGAATGTCATTCGGACCTCGGGAACATAAAATCACATTCCAAACCAAATTTCAAATTCTATGAGATTTCGCGAAACTTCATTAACTCTAATTTTTCCATTTTGATCCGGAACCAGTCAAATCAAGTCCGTTTCCTACCAAATTTCACAAATAACTTAAATAACCCATATTGAACTTGTTCCAGGCTCCGGAACAATAATACGGACCCGACAGCACAGGTTTCACATCGAGGTTTATTTTCATGAGCCTTTATTAATTTCAGAAAATAATTTTCTTTAAAAATTCATTTCTCGGACTTGGGTCCTTGGAATTCGATTTCGGGTATACGCCCAAGTCCCATATTTTCCTACGAACCTTTCGGGACCGTCAGATCACGGGTCCAGGCCTGTTTACCAAAAATATTGACCAAAGTCAACTTTATTAAATTAATTATCATAAATTCCACTCTTATCAAAATTTTCACATAAAGGCTTTCCGGCAACACACCCGGGTTGCGCACGCATATCGAGGTGAGATTAACGGAGGCTTTCAGGGCCTCAGAACACAGTCATAATAAAATTTACATAAGTTGACCTTTTGGGTCATCACACCTGTAGTAAAAAATGTTTTGATATCACATATTTTCTTCCAATATCATGCACCATCTTGTGGTGGATTGTATTGCCACCAGTCCTTACGCTTTATATATATATATATATATATATATATATATATATATATATGTGTGTGTGTGTGTGTGTGTGTGTGTGTGTGTGTGTGTGTTGGGAGGGGGGGGCGCGTTTGTTTGTGTGTGATTTACCCATTTAATCCATAATGAATCACTTTTTCGCTTTATATTTCATATATATTTTGCCAATGCTACTTCATTTCATGCCAAGAATTCTTGTATTCCTAATCTACCCTTTCTTTTTAGTTGGCAGACTAGGTCCCATGCTACCGGTGGGGATTCTTACACAACCACTTCTTCAACAAATAATATGTTTTAATCATTTCACTTTTCTTCTTTATTGGAGTCAAAGTTCTTGTAGCTGCAATTGACAGTCTTCCTACCTATTTTCATTGCTTACTAAGAACTTTACTTAGCTTGGATAACAAATATAATTTCATATTCGGCTTTCCACAATAGTTTGTCCATTAGAATTAAACTGCTTACATCATTTTTGTTCATAAAGTCAGCCAAATTATTTCTTAGAAGAAAGCTTAACTGGGAAATAAAAAAGACCTATTGTTTTTTATCAGACATTTGAAAATAAAAATTGCTAAAAAAACAAAAATATCATTATGTTATAAATAGAGTTCTATTTAAGGTGAACGTCTATATTTTAGAGAGATTTTAGGGATTTTACTTGGTGGCTAAGTCACTCTTTCCCTATAAATAGAGGGGTCCTGTTCCATTGTAATTCATCCCAAAATTCAATAAGAATTCCCTCTCTCTCTCTCTTTCTCTGCAATATTGTTCTTCTTCTTTCATTGTTTCATAACACGTTATCAGCACGAGACTCTAACCAATTGAGTAGAAGCTTTGGTATTGAGCATAATGATTGTCAATTATTCCATGAACTTCCTTCATGATTATATTATGGATTTAAGGTAAGTATTTTATTTTATTTTTCTCTTTTAAATTCTTGAAATTCTAGAATTTGATTGCTAATACAAGCAAAGACAATAAAATTTGATTATAACTCCAATAGAGTTTGCAAGAAATTATAACCACTTGAAGTGGTAAAATGTTTACGCCATGCCATGATCATATTCATGTATGATTGTGGGCAAAGAAGTGGAAAACCGCCCCATTGAATTTGCTTCATTCTCATTCCCCTTAAGAGAATGTGATAGCAATATGTGATAAGTCTCAAAGAAGACAAAATTATTATCGTGAAGGTATCAATGGATGTGGACATGGCAATAGACGAAATTATAATCATCATCATTGTGATAATGAGAATAATAATGATTATAAACATAATCCTTCACACTGTGAAAGTAATGTTTGTCATCGATTTGACATGAGATTTTGTAAAGCACATATAGATGATTACGATCTATTCATAATATGAATGTAACAACATGTGATTTATGAGTACATATCATTTTTTGAAGAATATGAATGTGCTAGTGGTAGTGAATATACCGCACTCACCTCTAAAAGAAGGTTTGAGATGAAATAAGAAAACAATTTAATTATTATGACATGAATGGTCATTGATCACGTACCTATTGTGAGTATGCCAAAATATTATGGCAATGCGATTATTACATGGAAAAAGTAATAGAAGCAACATATCTTGCCTATAATGATGATTTTGACTATGACCATAATGGTATAACTTTCTATTTGAAAGAGATATTCACCATATGGATGTTGATGAATATGTGATAATAAAAAATTAATTAAGAGCTTTGGAAGAGCCAATTCTATTTTGGAGGAATACAATTAATTACCATGACTATTTATTGTGTTGTAGTAAGTCTCAAAGAAACTTATTGAGTTTCTAAAGTATTCGCGAAAGCGGTTTGTTATATTGAGACTATAAATATAATAAAGATTTAATAACTTCTATTACTATGACTTGTAGCAGGGTAATATGTTTGTGAAAAGTTACCCGATTTATTCTCCAATTTGTACTGCATAAATAAAAGAATGCCACAATAAAGTGGATATTTATTGATATAAAACTCATATCATAATAAACGTGGAGTTTAATGATAATTGCACACATCATGGTGTAAACCTGAAGTTTATCAATATTGATAATTTATCTAGTTGGCATAACTAGTTTAGCCATATTAATTTAAGTATGATGTGCAAAAATAAACGAGAGTTCATATGGGTAAATATTAAAGAACTAGAAATTTCTTTACGAATTCTCTTATGTCGTTTGTTCCCATTAATTAATAAACCAACTAAAAATTGGGATTGAATCACATGAATGCTGAAAATATCAAAGGTGAATCTGGGCCCATTCACCTGCCATGTATACCACATAAGATGCATCTATGAGATGGTTACATGTGCCACTATTATTAACCCGCAACCTACTGTTTGCAAGGTAACTTGCTCAATATTTTCATTTAGAGCATAATTTCCAGATTGTCTATTCAAGATAGTTCATCTTGATAAATTAGTTCACATCACAATTGGTTTAGAAAAATGATTTATTTAGTGCCTCTACTTAATATCTAAACTATTGCTTATGAGAACAAAGTTATTTATATCAGTTTGATATACATTATATACGAAAGTATATTACTGTAACCACCCGGTCGGTTATTACGTAGAACATGCATTAATTTCACTATTCTGCCTTGTCGTAGCTTGGTTAGATTGTTCATGATGTATTAGAGTTGGTTAGTTCGGGTACAGAGTGGTTATAGAAGGAATTGAGACACTTAGTCTCCAAAAGTAGCCTTAGAGTTGGAAAAGTCAACCGATAGTTGACTTGTTTGTAAACGACCTCGAAATGCAGATTTTATGATTCGGATAGCTTCATTAGGTGATTTGGGACTTAGGAGTGTGTTTGGAATATTGTTGTGATGTCCGGTGTGGAATTAGGCTTGAATTGGCGGAAGTTAGTTTTGGCGATTTCTGGTCGGCAGTAGAAAATAGGCTATCGGGGTTGGAATGGAATTTCAACAGTTGGAACAGGTTCGTAATGTCAATTTGGATATGTGTGCAAAATTTCAGGTCAATCGGAGTTGTTTTGGATAGTTTCGGCGTCGTTGGTGGAATTTAGAAAATTGGAAGTTCATAAGATTGAATTCGATGGGTTTTCGGAGTTTTGATGTTGTTTCTGATGTTTTAAAGGCTCGACTAGGTTTGAATAACCATACATGATGTGTTGGTATGTTTGGTTGGGGCCCCGAGGGGCTTGGGATGGTTTTGGGTGGTTAACGGGGAGTTTGGAATGATTTTGTTATTGCTGAAGTTGTTGGTCTTTTCGCACTTTCTGAATGGGAGCCGCAGGAGCGTATGAGGCTCCACAAGTTCGAAAGTTTGGTTGGGTAAAGAGATTTCTGCAGGTGCGAGGTAATTGACGCACCTGCGAAGCCGCAGGTGCGGAAGGTGGAGCGCATGTGCAGAAGTTGAGGACTTTGGGGTTTTCTGCAGGTGCGCACCTGGGACCGCAGGTGCGGAACCACTAGGCAGAAGGTATAAAAGCATGCCTTCGCGAATTTGAGCCATCTTTCTCATTAATTCATCCGAGTTTGAAGCTTTTGAAGGATTTTTGAAGAGGGAATTCGATAGTTCTTCATTGAGGTATGGTTTTTGGACTCGAAACTCGTTTATATGTGATTATAGGTCGGATTAATGGTGAAAGTTTTGGGGAAAATCAGTGCAAATGTGTAACGACCCATCCGGTCGTTTTGCGTGTTAGGATCTTGTTTCCTTAAATGAAACCTTCCATAGCGTCTATTCGTTCTTTATGATTTGCGGGAGCGGGTGGCTCGGGAATTGGAAATGATTTGAGTGGTTTAGGAACACTTGGTTCCTTAAGGTTGGCCTATTTGGCCAAGTTTGATTTCGACCATCATTTTGAGCAAACGACCTCAAAATCGAGTTCTGACAGCTCCAGTAGCTCCGCATGATGATTTCGGACTTGGGCGTATGTTCGGCTCGGGTTTCTGATGATCTGGGAGCGTTTCGGCGCCCGAAATGGAAATAAGGATTTCCTTAAGTTTAGAATTTGGGCTGGAACGGGACTTCATGCTATCGAAGTCCGAACGGAATTCCGGGACTGGGCATAGTTCCTTGTAGTCATTTATGACTCGTCTGCAAAATTTGAGGTCATTCCGAGCAGTATAGACCCGTTCGGCGTAATGAAATGAATTCTAGAAATTTCAAAGTTATTAAGTTATGATTTTAGGGGTTTTGGAGAGTGACTTTGAGTTTTAGCGATGTTATGAGTGTTCCGTAGGCTCGAGCTAGTCTGTATAATGATATAGGACCTATTGGTATGTTTTGACGGGGGATCGGGTGGGCCCAGGTGCTTCCCGGACCCCGCACGAGGCCAAAAACCATTGCTGGTGCAGCTACTTCTGGTGTGACCGCACCTGCGGTCTCTCCGTCGTAGGTGCGAGTGCCCACCTGCGGTCCAGCCTTCGTACGTGTGACCCCCATCGCAGGCGCGACCCTTCTTCCGCAGGAGCGGGACCACTGCTGCAGACTCCTTCTCCGCAGGTGCGATGCCAGGATCCCAGGCCCTTTTCCGCAGGGGCGATGATATTCTCGCAGGTGCGAGACCGCACCTGCGGTCCTAAGGTCGCAGGTGCGGAAATCACTGTTGCCAACCCTTTTAAATGTCCAAAAATACGGGTCTTCTTCATTTTTACCCACCATCAACCTCTATTAGAGAGCATCCAAGTTTGAGAAATACCTCCCACGACCACCCACTGTAGAGGTAAGCAATTCTTGTCACGACCCGAAATCCCACCTTTCAGACCGTGACTGCGTCTAACGTTGAACCCGCTAGACAAGCCAACATATACTACACATTAATGCTTTTAAATAAATTCAACATTAGTAAAATTAATACCCTTCAAATCTGAACTGAAATAACCAACATACTTTATAACTTTAACAGCGGAAATGTGACGATACTCTGAAAATGCATAATGACATAGTAAAGAATACAGCATCGCATAATCCCAAAACCGGGGTGTCACAACCTCTCGAACTATCTAAATTGGGTGCTAAATATAGAGTCTGAAAAGAAATATATAATTGTCTTGAAACTAGGAGAATAAGTAAGACAATAAGGAATCCAAATGCAGGAGAGACACCAAGGCCCCCGAACGCCAGCGGGTATACCTTGAAGCTCGGGGTGGACTAGAGGTGACTCTCTCAATGCGTTCCACTGGGTCCGGATGTGGGATCTGCACAACATTAAGAAGTGCAGTGTAGCATCAGTATAACCGACCCCATGTACTGAGTAAGTGCCAAGCCTAACCTCGGCCGAAGTAGTGACGAGGCTAGACTTGACAATAACGAGAACCTGTCATATTCTACAGCAGGTAACAGGGATAATACAAGGCAAGAGATAAGACAAGTAAGGGATACGGGAGCAGTAAAGGGGAACAAGTGAAATGAAGCAGTCAAATTGACAGATAGAAGTAAACAAGGGAGGCAATCTAACACAATAGCCAACGAAACAAGTATAAGTACCAGAAATGTAAACAATGGCACGGCATCACCCTTCGTGCTTTTACTCTCTTCCTCACAATGCAATGTAATCAAATATCATGGCACGACATCACCCTTCGTGCTTTTACTCTCTTCCTCACAATGCAATGTACAATGTATCATGGCACGACATTAACCTTCGTGCTTATAATCAATAAAAGTCATGGCACGACATTTACCTTCGTGCTTATAATCAATATGAATCATGGCACGGCATCACCCTTCGTGCTTTACACTCTTCCTCACTATGCAATGTAATCAAATATCATGGCACGACATCACCCTTCGTGCTTTACACTCTTCCTCACCAAACAATAACAGATATAATGGCAAGGAGTACAACATAGTGGAGATTGATAGTTCAAAACACCCGGCAAGGGGAAAAACATCAATTAAGAACTCAATAAATGCCCGGCAAGGGTCTCAGCTATA
>ML298486.1:6873-47198 GCA_005239495.1 Nicotiana undulata | reverse complement strand
GATAATCACTTAGCACATAGCAAATAATAACTATTCCCTCACCAAAGTTAGGCAAGACACTTACCTCGGGTCCAAAATATAGCAATCAACCCTCTAAGACCGCCTTTCCTTTATAATCCGACTCCGAGACAATGATATCTAGGCATAATTAATTCAATAATATCAATAAAGACTCAATAATATAATCCCATAGCCTAGATATTCCATTTCTAGCATTCTTCCAAAAATACCAAAATTCGACCCCGGGCCCGCTATGTCCAAAATCGAGGTTCGGACCAAAACCCGATCACCCATAACCCCACGAGTTAGAATATATAATTTGTTTCAAGATCCGACCCCAAATTGAGATTGAATTACCCAAATTTCCCAAAAACCTAACTCTACCCAAGACCCCTAATTTCTACTTGATTTTATGATTTTAGGCCTAGATTTCTAGTGATTATGGAAGGAAAATGGAAGAAATTTGTGTTAGAATAACTTTACCCAAGTGTCTATGGAGGGAATCTAGCTTGGGGGTCGTCAATGGAGGTTGGAGAAGGAGGAGAAGGCTGAAAATAATGAAATCCCGTGTAGAGTATTCTGTTTTTGGACTTAAAGAATAACTGGGCAATTTTGGCTATTGCGATCGCGGCAGGAGGCACGCGATCGCGGAGAGTACTGGGTCTGATGTTTCGCGATCGCGGTTAAGAGGATTCGATCGCAGGGAACACGGGTCACTAACCTTCGTGATCACGACCAAGCGATTGCGTTCGCATAGTGCAACGCCTACCCAGCCCCCATCCCAAGACTTACTCTATGCGTTCACATGAGGCCTTCCGCGATCGCGTAGAGCACTCGCCCCCAAGCTCTGCGATCGCGGTTGAGGCCCTGCATTCGCGTAGAGTCAACTACTCACCCCCAAGCCCTTACACATCGCGATAGCAAGAACATGTCCACGATAGCGGAGAAGAAAACGTTGGACACCATAAAATCACAAACACACAAGATTGTTAGCACTTTTCACACCCCGTTAGCTACCCGAAACTCACCCGAGCCCTCGGGGCTAAAAACCAAACACACACACAACTCCCAGAACATCCTACGGACTTATTCAAGCTTTTAAACCACCAAAATATCATAAAAACAAGGAATTAAACCTTAAAACTCATAGAATTTTCTTAGAACTTCATAAAGCTTAATTTTTCCAATTTTGATCTGAAACACGTCATTTCAAGTCCGTTTTACACCAAATTTCACAGATAAGACAAATAATATATAATAAACCTGTTCCGGGCTTCGGAACCATAATTCGGGCCCAGTAACACGGTTTCCACATAATTATACATTTTCAAAATCCTTTATCATTTTCAGAAAACAATTTTCTTTAAAAATTTATTTCTCGGGTGTGGGACCTCGAAATTCAATTACGGGCATACGCCCCAGTCCCATATTTTCGTACGAACCCTCCAGGACCGTGAAATCACTGGTCCGGGTCCGTTTACCAAAAATATTGACCAAAGTCAACTTTATTCATTTAATTATCATAGAATTCCATTTTCACCAAATTTCAACACAAGGACTTCCCGGTTACGCGCCCGGGCTGCGCACAAGCATCGAGGTGAGATTAACGGAGGCTTTCGGGGCCTCGGAACACAGATTTAGCTAGAATTACTTAGGATGACCTTTTGGGTCATCACAATCTCCACCTCTAAAATAAACGTTCGCTCTCGAATGGATATAGAAAAGTACCTGAGTCTTAGAAAAGATGGGGATAACGACTCTTCATATCGGACTCGGACTCCCAGGTAGCTGCCTCTGTTGGCTGACCCCTCCACTGAACACGGACCGAAGGATAACTCTTCGAACTCAACTGGAGAACCTGCTTATCTAATATAGCTACCGACTCCTCCTCATATGTCAGATCCTTGTCCAATTGGACATCGCTGAAGTCAAGAATATGAGATGGATCTGCAATATATACCTCCGGAGCATAGATACGTGAAACACTGGATGTACGGCTAATAAATACGGTGGCAAGGAAAGTCTGTAGGCCACCTCTCTTACCTTGTCCAAAATCTCAAATGGACCAATATACCTAGGGCTCAACTTGCCCTTCTTTCCGAATCTCATCACGCCCTTCATAGGCGACACTCGAAGGAACACCTGGTCTCCTACCATCAAAGCCAAATCTCGGACTCTGCGATCTGCATAACACTTTTTCCTGGACTGAGCTGTACGAAGCCTATCCTGAATAGTCTTAACATTTTCCAAGGCATCCTAGACTAACTCAAAACCCAATAAACTAGTCTCTCCGGGCTCAAACCATCCGACTGGAAACCGACATCGCCTACCATACAACGCCTCATACGGGGCCATCTGAATGCTCGACTGGTAACTGTTATTGTAGGCAAACTCTGCTCAAGGCAAGAACTGGTCCCATGAACCGCCAAAATCAATAACACAAGCTCGCAACTTATCTTCCAAAATATGAATAGTACGCTCGGATTGTCCATCCGTATGATGTTGAAATGCTATGCTCAACTCAATTTGTGTGCCCAACTCTCGTTGAAATACTCTCCAGAAATGGGAGGTAAACTGAGTACCTCGGTCTGATATGATAGATAAGGGCACACCGTGCAATCTAACAATCTCACTCATACAGATCTGAGCTAACTTCTCCGCTGAAGATGAAACCGCCATCGGAATGAAATGTGCTGACTTGGTCAGCCTATCCACGATAACCCATACTGCATCAACCATCCTCGGAGTCCGTGGAATCCCAACTACAAAATACATCGTGATATGCTCCCACTTTCACTCAGGAAGCTGAATCTGCTGCATCAAACCACCGGGCCTCTGGTGCTCATACTTAACCTGCTGACAATTCAAGCACCGAGCTACATAAGCCACAATATCCGTCTTTATTCTACGCCACCAATAATGTTGCCGCAAGTCCTGGTACATCTTTGCGGCGCCCGGATGAATGGAATACCGGGAATTATGGGCCTCATGTAATATCAACTCACGAATGCCCTCCACATCAGGAACACATATACGACCCTGCAATCTCAAAACTCCCTCAACATCAACTGTGACCTGTTTGGCACGTCCGTGCCGAACCGCATCTATAAGAGCACACAAATGACGATCATCATACTGCCTGGCGTGAATACGATCATGCAATGAAGAACGAGTGACGGTATGGGCCAAAACACTGCCACCCTCAGAAACCTCCAATCTAACAAATCGATTGGCTAACGCCTGAATATCCAAAGCCAAAGGTCACTCTCCAACTGATAAATAGGCCAAGCTACCCATACTGATTGACTTCTGGCTCAAAGCATCAGCCACCACATTAGCCTTTCCCGGATGATAGAAAATAGTAATATCATAATCCTTCAGCAGCTCTAACCACCTCCTCTGCCTCATATTCAACTCCTTTTTCTTAAACAAGTATTGCAAACTCTTGTGATCAGTGAATACCTCACACGGTACCCCATACAAATAGTGCTTCCAAATCTTCAAGGCATGAACAATGGCGGCAAGCACCAAATCATGGACTGGATAGTTCTTCTCATGAATCTTCAACTGACGTGAAGCATAGGCTATAACCTTGCCCTCCTGCATCAATACTGCACCAAGTCCAACGCGTGAAGCATCACAATACACGATATACGAACCTGAACCTTTGGGCAATACCAACATTGGTGTCGTGGTCAATGTTGTCTTGAGCTTCTGAAAGCTCGCTTCAAACTCCTCAGACAATTTGAACTGAACACGCTTCTGCGTCAACTTGGTCATAGGGGCTGCTATAGATGAAAACCCCTCCACGAACCGGCGATAACAGCCCGCGAGGCCTAAGAAACTCCGAATCTCTGTGGCTAAAGTGGGCCTAGTCCAATCACTAACTGCTAAAACTTTCTTTGGATCCACCTGAATGCCCTCTGCCGATACCACGTGGCCCAAGAATGCCACAGAACTCAACCAAAACTTGCACTTAGAAAACTTGGCATACAACTGCCTATCCCTCAGAGTCTGGAGGACGACTCTAAGGTGTTGCTCATGCTCCTCTCGGCTGCGAGAGTATATCAAAATATCGTTTATAACCACGATCACAAATGAGTCGAAATAAGGCCTGAATACCCGATTCATCAACTCCATAAAAGCAGCGGGGGCATTAGTCAACCCAAACGACATGACCAAAAACTCATAATGCCCATAACGAGTGCGAAAAGCCGTCTTAGGCACATCAGACGCCCTGATCCTCAACTGATGATAACCAGATCTCAAGTCTATCTTAGAGAACACCGTAGCACCCTGAAGCTGATCAAATAAGTCATCAATCCTCGGCAAAGGATACTTGTTCTTGATAGTAACCTTGTTCAACTACTGGTAATCAAATACACATCCTCATAGAGCCATCTTTCTTCTTCACGAACAATACTGGAGCACCCCAAGGAGAAAAATTAGGCCTAATGAAGCCTTTATCCAACAAATCCTGTAATTGTTCCGATAATTCCTTCAACTCTGGCGGAGCCATACGATACGGGGGAATAGAAATGGGCTGAGTGCCCTCAGCTAGCTCAATACAAAAATCAATATCCCTGTCGGGTGGCATACCCGGCAGGTCAGCAGGGAATACCTCCGGGAACTCACGAACCACGGGCACGGACCCCATAGAAGGAACCTCAGCACTAGAATCACGAACATAGGCCAAATAGGCCAAACACCCTTCTCGACCATGCGCCGATCCTTCATATAAGAAATAACTCTTCCAGAAGAATGACTAGGAGTCCCTCTCCACTCTAAATGAGGTACTCCTGGCAAGGCTAGGGTCACTGTCTTGTCATGACAATCCAAGATAGCATCGTAGGGAGATAACCAGTCCCTCCCCAATATAACATCAAAGTTGACCATATCAAGAAGCTAAAGATCAACTTGAGTCTCCAGACCACCAATAACTACTACGCAAGCACGAGAGACTCGTTCTACCACTATAGAATCACCCACCGGTGTAGACACATGTACAGTAATACTCAAGGAATCAGGGGGCATAATCAAATAAGGGTCAAAATATGAAGACACAATGGAGAACGCAGAACCCGGATCAAATAACACCGAAGCCTCTCGGCTGCAAACTAAAACCGTACCTGTAATAACTGCATCAGAAGCCTCAGCATCAGGACGAGCAGGAAAAGCATAACACCGGGGCTGAGCCCCTCCAATATGAACATCCATGGGTCTACCTGCTACAACTTGGCCTCTACCCCTCGTGACCTGTGCTCCACCTCTATGAACCTGACCACCGCCTCTGGCACCTCGACCCCACCCCTAGCTTGCTGAGGGGGTAAGGGTGCACCTGCTACGGGAACCAAGGCACGGGAACCCTGATACTGGGGTCCACTCGAAGCTCGGGAGAAATATCTGGCAATGTGCCCCGGGCTATCACAACTATAGCAAGATCTCTATTGCTGTGGCTGATGACTCGGGAACTGGCCCTGACGACCCTGATAACCACCCTGGTAACTCTGAAGCGGCTGTGCACTAATAGATGCTGGTGCTGCACTAACATGAACAGGCGGTGCACGAGGAGATACCTGAAGTGCTGACTGAAATGGTCGGGGTGGATGACCCCTACTGAAAGAATCCCTGCCTCCAGATGAGGCTCCACTGAATCTCCCAAAATGACGGGGCCTCTTGTCAGTCCCCTGACCACCTCCCTGTGACAAAATCATCTCAATCCTCTTGGCCACATCGGCCGCACCCAGGAATGAAATATTAGTACTCGACTCCCTGGCCATCTGGAGTCGTATAGGCTGCGCCAATCCCTCAATGAACCTACGAACTCTCTCCCGATCAGTGGGGAGTATCATCAGTGCATGCCTGGCTAGAGCGATGAACCTGGTCTCGTACTGAGTAACAGACATAGATCCTTACTGAAGGCGCTCAAACTGCCTCTTATGATCCTCTCGCTGAGTGGTGGGAAGGAACTTCCCCAAAAATACCTCTGTGAACTGAGCCCAAGTCAAAGATGCAGACCCAACTGGTCTGGCTAAACAGTAGTCCCTCCACCAAGTCTTGGCTGCGCCAGATAGTCGAAAAGTAGCGAAGTCAACTCCATTGGACTCCACTATGCCCATGTTCTGAAGAACCTCATGACAACTGTCCAAGTAATCATGTGGGTCTTCTGACGGTGCGCCAGTAAAAGTAGTAGTGAATAGACTGGTGAATCTATCCAGTCTCCATAGAGCATCTGCTGACATAGCTGCACCCTCGGCTGCCGGTGCCACAATACCCGGCTGAGCTACTCCAACTGTCTGAGGTGCTGGAGTCTGAAACTGTGTGGCAACCTGCTCTAGGGTATGAATAATAGGAGTCTGGGTCCCTCCCCCAGCCTGAGATCCAGCTGGTGCTATAGGAGAAATATATAATTTTCTTGAAACTAGGAGAAAAAGTAAGACAATAAAGAATCCAAATGCAGGAGAGACACCAAGGCCCCCGAACGCCAGCGGGTATACCTTGAAGCTCTGGGTGGACTGAATGTGACTCCCTCAATGCGGTCCACTGGGTCTTGATGCGGGATCTGCACAACATTAAGAAGTGCAATGTAACATCAGTACAACCGACCCCATGTACTGAGTANTGTCCTATTCTACAGCAGGTAACAGGGATAATACAAGGCAAGAGATAAGCAGACAAGTAAGGGATACGGGAGCAGTAAAGGGGAACAAGTGAAATGAAGCAGTCAAAGTGACAGATAGAAGTAAACAAGGGACGCAATCTAACACAATAGCCAACGAAACAAGTATAAGTACCAGAAATGTAAACAATGGCACGGCATCACCCTTCGTGCTTTTACTCTCTTCCTCACGATGCAACGTAATCAAGTATCATGGCACAACATCACCCTTCGTGCTTTACACTCTTCCTCACTATGCAATGTAATCAAATATCATGGCACGGCATCACCCTTCGTGCTTTTACTCTCTTCCTCACAATGCAATGTACAATGTATCATGGCACGAAATTAACCTTCGTGCTTATAATCAATAAAAGTCATGGCGCGTCATTAACCTTCATGCTTATAATCAATATGAATCATGGCACGGCATCACCCTTCGTGCTTTACACTCTTCCTCACTATGCAATGTAATCAAATATCATGGCACGGCATCACCCTTCGTGCTTTTACTCTCTTCCTCACAATGCAATGTACAATGTATCATGGCACGAAATTAACCTTCGTGCTTATAATCAATAAAAGTCATGGCGCGTCATTAACCTTCATGCTTATAATCAATATGAATCATGGCACGGCATCACCCTTCGTGCTTTACACTCTTCCTCACCAAACAATAACAGATATAATGGCAAGGAGTACAACATAGTGAAGATTGATAGTTCAAAACACCCGGCAAGGGGAAAAAACATCAATTAAGAACTCAATAAATGCCTGGCAAGGGTCTCAGCTATAACCAATCACTTAAATCGTATACTCTACACTTGGATTATCAATTGTATCAACACTTCTCAAACTCATCACCAATACTTTCAACAAGAATGAATTACCAAGTAGAGACAATCTCATAATATGCTAAACATGGGAGAAATACTGATATTTCTATCAAAATAGACTCACGGGCATGCTTGACACACATTGCATAGGTACTCGTCACCTCACCTATGCAATGAACATGATAATCACTTAGCACATAGCAAATAATACCTATTCCCTCACCAAAGTTAGGCAAGACACTTACCTCGGGTCCAAAATATAGCAATCAACCCTCTAAGACAGTCTTTCCTTTATAATCCGACTGCGTAACAACGATATCTAGGCATAATTAATTCAATAATATCAATAAAGACTCAATAATACAATCCCATAGCCTAGATATTCCATTTCTAGCATTCTTCCAAAAATACCAAAATTCGACCACGGGCCCGCTTGGTCCAAACTCGAGGTTCGGACCAAAACCCGATCACACATAACCCCACGAGTTATAATATATAATTTGTTTCAAGATCCGACCCCAAATTGAGGTTGAATCACCCAAATTTCCCAAAAACCTAACTCTACCCAAGACCCCTAATTTCTACTTGATTTTATGATTTTAGGCCCAGATTTATAGTGATTATGGAAGGAAAATGAAAGAAATTTGTGTTAGAATCACTTACCCAAGTGGCTATGGAGAGAATCTAGCTTGGGGGTCGTCAATGGAGGTTGGAGAAGGAGGAGAAGGCTGAAAATAATGAAATCACGTGTAGAGTATTCTGTTTTTGGACTTGAAGAATAACTGGGCAATTTTGACTATCGCGATCGCGGCACGAAGCACGCGATCGCGGAGAGTACTGGGTCTGAAGCTTCGCGATCACGGTTAAGAGGATGCGATCGCAGGGAACGCGGTTCACTAGCCTTCGCGAGCGCGATCAAGAGATTGCGTTCGCATAGTGCAACGCCTACCCAACCCCCATCCCAAGACTTACTCTATGCGTTCGTGTGAGGCCTTCCGCGATCGCGTAGAGCACTGGCCCCCAAGCTCTGCGATCGCGGTTGAGGCCTTGCATTCGCGTAGAGTCAACTACTCACCCCCAAGCCCTGACACATCGCGATCACAAGAACATGTCCGCGATCGCGGAGAAGAAAACGCTGGACACCAGAAAATCACAAACACACCAGATAGTTAGCACTTTTCACACCCCGTTAGCTACCCGAAACTCACCCGAGCCCTCAGGGCTCAAAACCAAACACACACAGAACTCCCAAAACATCCTACGGACTTATTCAAGCTTTTAAAACACCAAAATATCATCAAAAACAGGAATTAAACTTTAAAACTCATAGAATTTTCTTAAAACTTCATAAAGCTTAACTTTTCCAATTTTGATCCGAAACACGTCATTTCAAGTCCGTTTTACACCAAATTTCAAAGAGAAGACAAATAACATATAATAAACCTGTTCCGGGATCCGGAACCATAATGCGGGCCCGGTAACACAATTTCCACATAATTATTCATTTTCAAAATCCTTTATCATTTTCAGAAAACAATTTTCTTTAAAAATTCATTTCTCGGGTGTGGGACCTCGAAATTCGATTCCGGGCATACGCCCTAGTCATATTTTCGTACGGACCCTCCGGGATCGTCACATCACGGGTCCGGGTCCGTTTACCAAAAATGTTGACCAAAGTAAACTTTATTCATTTAATTGTCATAGAATTCCATTTTCACCAAATTTCAACACAAGGACTTCCCGGCTACGCGCCCGGTCTGCGTACGCACATCGAGGTGAGATTAACGGAGGCTTTCAGGGCCTCGGAACATAGATTTAGCTAGGATTACTTAGGATGACCTTTTGGGTCATTACAATTCTCTCCTATATTTCACAATTATGCATGGAATTTAACGGGTTTAATTCCTAAAAGAAACGAAAATCATAAAATTTGGAAAGAAATTCTAGGGCTTTGAATAAATTGGTGAATTATTCATTTGAGGCTATGAATCCTTGTACAAATCATATAACTTCGATCCTTAGACTTCGGGTAGGTGATTCCTTCAAGAATTTTCGAAATCCAAACGTGTGGGCCCGGGGTCAAAATTCCGGAAATGGTCAAGAATGCTTAAATTTAGGATTTTCTGTTAATTCTTCTTCTTGAAACCTAAATTTGTTTCAATTATGCTATGTTTGGCTAGTTGTGAGCCGTCGAGGTTAGTTTCGGAGCTTTGGGTGCATTCTTAATCCGGTCTTTGGTCCAAGGAGTGCTTCGACGAGGTGAGTCTCCTTTCCAAACTTGTAAGGGGAAAATATCCCTGTAGGTTCCTTGTTTGCTATGTGTACATGTTGAGGGGGCCCTGTACGTACCAAGTGACGTGAGTCCATACGTGGCGACTATATTGCTA
The DNA here is from genome assembly GCA_005239495.1 of Nicotiana undulata. Taxonomy (NCBI): domain Eukaryota; kingdom Viridiplantae; phylum Streptophyta; class Magnoliopsida; order Solanales; family Solanaceae; genus Nicotiana; species Nicotiana undulata. The sequence continues at coordinate 37,317 of ML298486.1, read as the reverse complement.
TGTCGGGTAGCCGTAGGACCCACAAGCATGCCATTTCGTGCCTTGTTTGAACCATTGTGTTTAATATAAATTGTGTTTATTTTTGAAATGTCATTGGAGAGGTAAGAATATGAGGAGGTAAATCCTAATTGGCTATCAGTTATATGATATTGACACAGTCCTGTTGAGTTCACAGTCGAGTTGGTACCCGTAGGTACCTATATGTAAATACTATTATTATCGAGTCAGCACACGAGTCGCAGGTATGATGCGCGATCGTGGGGAGCTTATTATTATCGAGTCAACACACGAGTCGCAGGTATGTTTCACGATCGTGGGGAGCTTATTACTATTATCGAGTCAGCACACGAGTCGCAGGTATGATGCGCGATCGTGGGGAGCTTATTATTATCGAGTCAACACACGAGTCGCAGGTATGTTTCACGATCGTGGGGAGCTTATTACTATTATCGAGTCAGCACACGAGTCGCAGGTATGTTTCGCGATCGTGGGGAGCTTATTACTATTATCGAGTCAGCACACGAGTCTCAGGTGTGATTCGCGATCGTGGGGAGCTTATTATTATCTAGTCAACACACGAGTCACGGGTATGTTTCGCGATCGTGGGGAGCTTATTACTATTATCGAGTCAGCACACGAGTCGCAGGTATGTTTCGCGATCGTGGGGAGCTTATTACTATTATCGAGTCAGCACACGAGTCGCAGGTATGATTCGCGATCGTGGGGAGCTTATGGCCCTAGTCCTTATGACCTACCCTATGACTCCGGCCGGTTGTCTTGTCCGTGTCGGTATATTCCGTTACATGGTTTTGTCCCACTGGGTTTTCCTTGCAAAGTTTTTAACGAGAGAACCAAAAGGTGTATTGTTAGACATGTGTACTATTTTTCCTTTACTATAATTTTTTTCCCACTGGGTTTTATTTTAGTTAAGGTTTTAACAAGGCACATTATTTGTTGAATAGACATTCAAGGGGGAGTGTTATAAATTGTTGTTTTAGACGTCAATTCCACACAAGAATATAGGTTAAAAGTGTGGTACCCAATTTTTTGAGTGCTGTCTTACAAGAAGAACCTGGTTCTTCTTTATGTTCCAACTTCTACTGGTGCGGAATAGTAAAAGCAGTAAAGTAAAAACACAGAGATTTTTACGTGGAAAACACCTGGCTCAAAAGGTGAAAAAATCACGACCTACTCCTCAGTAGGATTTTCTCAAACTCTTCACTAAAAACTCTAAGCCAAACAGACTTACAAAATAAACTCTTTTGTAATCCTACTTCAATCAAATAGACTCAATACAAAACGATGAAACTAGTTCTTCTAGCTGATCTGTAGCCTTTGTATCGCACTCTAAATCTGCTTGCAAATAACTCTAGGAATTTTGCTTTCAGATCTTGATTCACTTCAGCACTTGTGCGTCTCAAATTCCAGCAGAAATACTTCAAGTATTTATAGAGTCAGTAGTTGAGTTTGTCGATCAATTCTAATTCAACTCTTCCTAGGAGAAAGAATTCGAATTAAACTCAACTTCCTTCCTTTGTTACTTTCCTTGCTGAATTCAACTTCTATCAGTTTGAAACCTTTTCGCATTAGGAAAAAATCTCTTGGTTCATTGATACTTTACAATCACAAATATCTCATATGCATATACGGTTCATGTGCCAGCTATTTAGTTCAAGAATGTGTGTTCTGATGGACCTGGTTCAACTAGTCAGACATTTGTCAATCTTCAAAACTATGTAGTGACTTGGGTCAACAAATTCTCCCCTTTTGATGATGACAAACTCTGTGCTTAATCCTGTATACACTTCAAACACTTTGTACGATTTTAAGCATTAATCATAGAGAAACGAGGTTCATTAGGTTATAAATATCACTTTGAAATTTTTTGAAATTCAGCACATATCTTCCCCCTTTTGGCATCATCGAAAAGTTACAAAATGATACTCTTACCAGATTTATTAATTATTACTCATGGCCATTTGAGGCAACTGCAGGTGAAAAATATGATTAATCAACACAAGAAATCAATAAATGTAAGCTAAATAAGAAATTGAGACAAGTCAATAACTAAATAGCATATTCATTGATTAGGAACGATCATCAAACACCAGACAATTAAAAACAAAAACAATCAAAACCATGAGCAAAAACCAGAGTAAAAAGACAACAGAAACAAGTCCAAAAAGATAGAAACAAGTCCTGAACTGGGCACTGAAGGGTTATTGGGTAGCTCTGGACAGCCTAAGGATGGGAAGGTGCAGAGGAGGTTGTGGTCTTGGATTGTAGAAGAGAAAGCATATGCTGAAGAACACCCTCGTTCTTTTCCTTATCTTTTTCTAACTCATCCCTGAGAGCATCCCGCTCAGCTTCAACCTCAATCACACGAGATTTCAAACGAAGGATCTCCATATCCTTGATCTCGCTTTCCTGCACCAGAGTTATTACTTTGATGTTGACTAGCTGCTTCCTAGATGAACCAGGTTCATCTGCAGGAACATTGACAATGTAATCACATGACAGCAAAGTTTCCTTCCCAAAATAATCCTTGGCAGTCGCCATTTCAGCCTTCTTCGCATGAACCCCAAAATGTGCAAGCACAACTATCAGAATAAATCCATATAGGATTGCATGTGCTTTGGTTCCATTCACAACTTTGTCCAAGAGTTGGATGATGAAGGTTGGCCAATTGATTTGCTTTCCCCTGTACATCCACTCCATCAGAGTCAGATCCATATAGTTGGCTATGTGCCTTCTTTCTTGTCTGGGAAGCATGAATTTGATGACAAACTCAAAGAACAACTTGTGCTTTGGCTTCATTTCACTTTTTTATACCGGCCTGGGTTTAATCTCCCTCTCATTGTGACTGAAGAATCTGGTGATGTTGATTGCTGAGGCCATCCCATCTGGAAAAGGCCATCTCTGCCTCGTGTAGTCCTTATAGCCCTCAGCTGGTATGTTTAGAATCTCACCCAGCTCTTTAGCATCAAAGAATACTTGAACTCTCTTGACCATAGAGGTGACCCTGCCGTCTTTGACAATATCATTTCCCATGAATTCCACCAATTCAGCCGTTGCTAGCCTGCCTTCCATGCGAAGAACCATGTCCTTCCATCCCTGCACTTCCAGAGTGTCCTCTAGGTATCTCATTCCCGGTTCCTCCAGATCTTTGAAAAACTTGCCCTTCAATATTGTGCGCTTGCCAAACAATATGATTCTATCAGTCTCCACATCATCATTCTTCTCCTTTTCTCCACTCCAGTCTGCGCCATCATCTTTCTCAACAACCTTCATTTTCTTTGCCTTGGACCTAGTCCTTTTGGCAGTGCTTGGATTTTCAGCGGACACAACAGCTAACTTCTTTGAAGAATCCTTAGCCTTTTTGGGTTTTGATGTCCTAACCACAAGTGGATCCAGCTGCGCCTCTTGTTGGACCAGGTCCAACGTCTCTTCTTCAATAACAACAACCTCAACAGGCTCTCCAATCTTAGCTTTACCCTTTGCCGCCTTCTTTTTCTTGCTCTCTTGTAGAGCCTTCTCCAACCTTTCTTCTTCTTATCTCATAGTATTACGAGTAGCACGCATCTTAGGGACAGGAGCATCAACAGACACAGTAGCTTTCCTCTTCTTTGGAGGAACTGGGGTAGATGCTTTCATGGACTTCTAAGTCCTCCTTTTCTTGGGGTTATAGGACTCCCCCAGTTTCTTTAGCCTTTCAACCAATGTCTCGTCCCCAGATGAACCAGGTTCATCTGCTCATTTTCTCAAGCATACTAGACCTGTTGTGGCCTTCTCAACTACACTTCCCCCTAACTCTGTGACTTCATCTCTAACATTCTCAAGAATGGGACCACAGATAGCTAGTGTGGTGCCATCCTCCCCAGATCCCCTTACAACTCCATCTCCACCCTCTCTCTCAAGAATTTTTCTTTTTCCCAATTCTCTTTGCCTACTCGGCACTTCAACATCTACCACCGACCCAACCAGGACAAACCTTTTCTCACTATTAACAGATTCAGAGATAGCATCAAGATTACCTTGTTCAGAGTATGATGAACCAGGTATTTCCTCCTCGTTGGTTGATTTAAACGATTCACTTGATGATCCTGACTTCGAACCTTTGTCAGCTTCAATAAGTTCTTCCAAGAATTTTTCCCTAGACCCAGAAGCAACTGTGTTCCTGGCAAGAACTTTGACGCGATGACCCCTGGGGGCTGGAGTAGGGTTTGGTGTGGGTTCAGGAATAGGTATGTTTTCAGGGGTTGACGAATTTACTGGTGATTAAGAACTGTATACAGATGGAGAGTTAGATTTAGACTCAGAATTTCCTCAGTCATAATCACGATTAGGTGATGAAGTAGAAGAAGAAGAAGGTGGGGTGAAGACATGATTGTGTGTAGGAAGAAAAGGCGAGTGATCAATTTTGGTTTGTGCAGAAGGAGTTGAACTTGGTTCGACGGTTACTTTATGAAGAGAAAAGTAATGATGACCCTTATATAAGGTGTGGCTAGGGAGATTACAATGGCAGAGTATTTACTCAAGTGGGAGTCTAATCGTCGTGGGACTGACATTGATTAGACAGTTATTTTCCCCCTAAAACTAGGCTAATTTAGTGTGACGGTAGTTCTTGAAACTGGTTCAATTTTGGGTAAGTACGAAGTATTTGAATATGAAGCAAACATAGATAGAGTCCTGCTCATGTATGACTATAATTGAATTAATACATGTTTGGAGATGAGAACGTACCTTGTCAGTCATATGAACCAACATGGATGAACCAAGTTCATCATGTTAAAATCTTTAATTTGCCTCAATTTACAATGATAGAGAAATATCATTAGCAACTAGGGAATCATATTAATACATGGGAAAAGAGTATGGCAATAAAGACATGATACTGAGCAATAATTAATCTGATTAAGTACCTAATTAGAAATTTCTAGCCAAAGAATTTGTTTTTCATTTTTTTTTCACTTTTGTTTTTTTCCAATTAGGTGATCTTAATCATCCCTAATTCAAGCTTGTTTCTCTCAAAATTCTCCCTACTTAGTGCTTTAATGAATATGTCAACAATTTGATGATCAGTAGCATAAAATTCAATTGAGATCATTCCTTTTTCATAGTTATCCCTTAGGAAATGATGCCTAACATCTATGCGCTTAGTTCTCTTATAATGAACCGGGTTCTTCGTCATACTAATAGCACTAGTGTTATCACAGAAAATAGGAATACATCCCACATCTACACCAAAGTCCATGAGTTGTTGCTTAATCCACAGCAACTAAGCACATCAAGAGGCTGCAGCCACATATTCAGCCTCAGCAGTAGACAGAGCTACTGAATTTTGTTTCTTGGTGGCCCAAGACACAAGGCAATAGCCCAAGAAGAGAGCCATGCCTGATGACTGAAGTACTTTTCCTGTCAACCAGGAAACCTGCATAATCAGCATCAGCATATCCTACAAGGTCAAAATTACTACCTTTAGGATACCAAAGGCACAAACCAGTGGTGCCTTTCAAATATCTCAAAATGCTCTTCACTGCAGTAAGGTGGGACTCCTTTGGATTTGCATGAAACCTAGCACACAGTCCTACGCTGAACAAAATATCAGGTCTGCTAGAAGTGAGATATAGTAGAGACCCAATCATCCCTCTGTATACCTTCTGGTCAACGGATGAACCAGGTTCATCCACATCCAATTTTGTAGCTGTGGCTATGGGGGTGTCTATTTCCTTTGAATCCTCCATATTGAACTTCTTGAGGAGTTCTTTCACATACTTTTGTTGATGAATCATTGTTCTATATGGGTTTTGCTTGATTTGCAAGCCTAAGAAGAAGTTTAGCTCTATCATACTAATTTCAAATTCACTCCTCATTAGTGTAGAAAATTCATTGCTAAGCTTTTCAGTGGTTGCCCCGAATATGATATCATCAACATATATTTGCACACTCAGAAGATCCTTCCCATTTTCCTTTAGGACCAAAATACTGTCAATTTTACCTCGTTTGTACCCATGTTCCAGCAGGAATTTTGACAATCGCTCATACCATGCTCTAGGTGCTTGTTTGAGACCATAAAGTGCCTTGTCAAGTTTATATACATGATCAGGTGACTCTTTGCTTTCAAAACCTGGAGGATGTTTGACAAATACATATTCCTTCAAATAGCCATTGAGAAAGGCACTCTTAACATCCATCTGATGGAGAGTGATTTCCATATGTGCAGCAAATGCTATAAGAAGTCTGATTGCCTCCAATCTTGTCACAGGAGCAAAGGTATCATCATAGTAAATTCCTTCTTCTTGACTATACCCTTGAACAACTAGTCTTTCCTTATTTCTTGTAACAGTTCCATCCTCATCGAGCTTAATCCTGAAGACCCACTTCGTGCTAATCACTGATCTGTCTAGCGGCCTGGGTACCAAGTGCCATACTTGGTTTCTTTCAAACTGATTCAGCTCCTCTTGCATGGAATTTACCCAATCAGCATCTTGTATGGATTAACCAATGTTCTTTGGTTCAATTAAGGATAGGAAGGCATCAAACGCACACAGATTTTTCAAGGAAGATCTTGTTTTGATTTCGGATGACAAATCTGTTATGATATTCTCCAGAGGGTGAGAACTCTGATATCTGTATTGTTTGAGTACTAGTAGTTCACTTCTGGATAGTTCCATGTTGTTTTGTTGTTGTGGAACAGGATCAGGGCCAGGATTCACATGTTGAGTTCCCCCTGTCATGTTGCTTGGGTTAGTTGGACCTGGTCCATCACTTGTTCTATCTTCCATGGCTGCTTCAACGTGTTCACTGCTTCTCACCAGTCAAAGCTCCTCATCTTCTGGTTCCTACTTTACAAACCCCTGTAATTTCACCTTTCTTTCCATTTCCGAAGGAGACATTTCCTCCTTTGAGGTTTTCAAGTGAAAGGAATTGTTCCTTGTTCCCCGTCATGTGTTTTGAGCAGCCACTATCCAAAAACCAAATTTGGCTGCTTCCTCTCACTTGTACCTACAAAAGGAAATCAGGGGTTAGTTTTAAGAACCCAAACTAGTTTGGGTCCTTTTCTATGAGAGAATGGATGAATTAAATTTTTTCTGGCCCAATTTGGTAACCAGTTTTTCTTTTTGACAAACCTCTCATTTTTTCGACTGGCCTGCTCTTTTGCAGTACACTCATATTTGTAGTGGTCAGTCTTACCACAGTGGGTGCAGATTTTATTTTCAGGGAGAGTGAGATACTTGCTTTTGGGATCCCACTTGGGCAATTGACTCCCAAAACCAAGCCCCCTCCGGTTGCTACTATGATTCTCTTGAAGCCATGTCAAGGCATCAGAGGATTTATTCCATTTACAAGTTCTATCTAATTCATGTTTGACCTTGCCAAGCTCTTCTTTAAGTGATCTTATTTGATCATCCTTGGCATACATTTTATCTTTTAGTCTTCAAAAAAATTTCTTCCAACATGACATAAGAGTGATCAATAACCTTTTTACTCGATCCTAATCTTAGTTTTAAGTTCTCAGATTTTAGTTCTAGAATCTCAGTCTCAAGTGGATGAACCTGGTTCATCAAGACAGTGTTTTTCTTTTCAGATTCACTAACTCTGACTTCCAGGTTCATGCACTTTGCTTTTAGCATTGCACATTCTTTAGAGAGTTGATCATTCTCTTTGGATGTTTCTTCAAAATCATCTATGAAATCAAGTAGCAACTCAGAGAGTTTTTCCATAGATAAGAAATTTATTTTGTTTTTAAGATGGGAAATACTTACCTGTGGTTCTTCATGTGATTCCTCATCAGATTCTCCAATTTCCATGAGCGCCTGATCTTCAGTCTCCCCATCTTCTGATTCCTCATCTGAACTTTCCCCCCAAGCAGCAACCATAGCCTTAGTTGTGATTTTCTTGGGTTGGACCAATTCCTTCTTCCTGTTCCTTCTTTCATACCTCTCTTTTTTTCATTCTACTTCCCAGTGAGGACAGGTTTTGATGAGATGGTCAGTCTTACCACATTTGTAGCATCCCTCGTTGGTTGGCCTTTCTGGAGCTTTTGCTTTGTTGTAGTTTCCTCCTCTAGAGATGCCCTTCTTCCTCATGAGAAAGTTTCTGAATTCTTTGGTAATCATGGCCAACTCATCTTCCTCCAGATCTGCTCCCTCAGTGATTCTCAGTGCTAGACTCCTCTCCTTCTTTGGACCATCCATCTTCATTGTCTGCCTTCTGAGTTCATAGGCAGTGAGGTTTCCAATCAGCTCATCCAATCTCAGGGTTGCCATATTCTTGGATTCCTGGATAGCAGTGATTTTGCTTTCCAAGGAAATTGGCAAGACCCTTGTCATGATCTTCTCAACCCTATCCTCTTCAAGAATGACTCTTCCAAGAAACTTTAGTTCATTGGTCAGGGTTGTGAACCTTGTGTACATCTCTTGGATAGTCTCTCCTTAATTCATAGTGAAGTTTTCATACTAAGAGTATAGTAGAGTACCTCTAGACCTCTTTACTTGAGGTGCTCCTTCATGGGCTACTTGTAGAGTATCCCAGATTTCTTTGGCTGTGGTGCAACTTTGGATTCTGCTGTATTCATCTGGACCTAATCCACAAACTAGCCACTTCTTGGCCTTAGCATTCTTCTCCCATTTCTTCAGGTCATTAGTAGTGCAATCAGCCCTAGTCTTTGGTACATCAAAACCTTCAGCAGTCTTCTTCATTGTAGCTAGAGGTCCATCAGTGACTATGTCCCAGAGTTCATAGTCTTCTCCAATCAAATGGTCCTTCATCCTGTTCTTCCACCAAGAGTAGTACTGGCCATTGAAGAGTAGTGGCCTTGCAGTTGATTGACCTTCCCAGTTCCCAGGTGGTGCACTCATTTTGATTTTTTCCAAGGTGTTAGCCTTTTCAAGGATAACCTGCTCTAATACCAATTGTTGTTTTAGACGTCAATTCCACACAAGAATATAGGTTAAAAGTGTGGTACCCAATTTTTCGAGTGCTGTCTCACAAGAAGAACCTGGTTCTTCTTTGTGTTCCAACTTCTACTGGTGCGGAATAGTAAAAGCAGTAAAGTAAAAACACAGATATTTTTACGTGGAAAACACCTGGCTCAAAATGTGAAAAAACCACCACCTACTCCTCAGTAGGATTTGCTCAAACTCTTCACTAAAAACTCTGAGCCAAACGGACTTACAAAATAAACTCTTTTGTAATCCTTGGACTAACTCTAATCCATTTGTATCAACTAGCCTCTAGCTAATTTCTACAATCTTCAAGTTAAATCTAACTTGAACAATGTGTACCTATTACAATTTCTTCTAAGAAAGCTGATAAGATACAATATTAAAACTCCTACTACAATCAACTAGACTCAATACAAAACGATGAAACTAGTTCTTCTAGCTGATCTGTAGCCTTTGTATCGCACACTAAATCTGCTTGCAAAATAACTCTGGGAATTTTGCTTTCAGATCTTGATTCACTTCAGTACTTGTGCGTCTCAAATTCCAGCAGAAATACTTCGAGTATTTATAGAGTCAGTATTTGAGTTTGTCGATCAATTCTAGTTCAACTCTTCTTGGGAGAAAGAATTCAAATTAAACTCAACTTCCTTCCTTTGTTACTTTCCTTGTTGAATTCAACTTCTATCAGTTTGCAACCTTTTTGCATTAGGAGACAATCTCCTGGTTCATTGATACTTCACAATCACAAATATCTCCTATGCATATACGGTTCATGTGCCAGCTATTCAGTTCAAGAATGTGTGTTCTGATGGACCTGGTTCAATTGGTTAGACATTTGTCAATCTTCAAAACTATGCAGTGACTTGGGTCAACATAAATAGAGTTCCATTTAAGGTGAATGTCTATATGTCACGACCCCAAATCAATAAGGGTCGTGATAGCGCCTATCATGAAACTAGGCTAGCCTTCTAACACAATGAAATCAAAATTTTCCGTTTTATATATGTATATATATAACCTCATATTCAGAATAAGATTCGCTTTTTAAGACAAGTTCAGCAAGATTAATCACCAAAGCGATCAAATCTAACACCACCCCAGACCTCTGGAGTCAACTGTCATGAGCATCTAAAACAGTAAATACAACGTATAAAAATGTGAGTTTGCTACTAATACAGGTCCAAAAGTACTAAAAGTCTATGAAATGGGAAAGGAAAGAAGGTAAGTTGTGGACGCTAAGTAGCTACCTTGATCCTTGGTCAACTCCGAAGCACGTGAGAAATCAACTAGCGTGCTGGCCCGGTACCTGGATCTGCACACATAGGTGCAAGGAGTAACGTGAGTATGCCAACTCAGTAAGTAACCAAGGTAACTAAAAATTTGAGTGCACTGACGAACATTTGCAAATCATAAATTCATAAAAACGGTAATTCAACTTTTATTAGAAAAACTCTGATAAAGATGAGTGAGAAAACAATAAATTTCACAAGTAACAACCTTTTAGGCACAGTATCACTCATAACAAGGTCTCTCAGTCACTCGGGATTTCACTATCAGTATTCCATGCTCACACTAAGCACTCTCACTCAACAAGTACCAGATATCCACACAACTGTTGCGGCGTGCAACCCGATCCACCTAACATATGTTGCGGCATGCAACCCGATCCAAATAATATATGTTGCGGCACGCAGCCCAATCCAATATATATATAGTTGACTGCACTCACTGGGGGCGTACAGACTCTGGAGGGGCTCCTACAACCTAAGCGCTATATTGCTGCGGCGTGCAGCCCGATCCATATAGTATTTGTTGCGGCGTGCAGCCCCATCCATAACTATCCTCACAAACTCGACTCTCGGCCTCACTCAGTCATCCTCACAAGCCACTCGGGCAACTCATCTCAACATCACGAGACTCAGCCCAAAATACCTCACCATACTCTAAAACAATGTGATAACAGTGAAAATAGCAATAAGTAGTAAGCATGATTAAGTTCACAATTATTCATCAAGATAGTGAGAGGACAGTGTAAAAATAACCCTGAGGGTCTAAACAGGTCGGCACAAGGCCCCAAACATGGCATACAACCCACAGTATAGTAAAGAGCTCTAAAATACAAGATATTATATATTTCCAAATCAAACAGGCGGCTTAATAGTCGCTACGAGATGGACCAAGTCACAATCTCTATCGGTGCACGCCCACACGCTCGTCACCTAGCATGTGCATCACCTCATTTGTCAAAACAATATGAAATACTGGGGTTTCATATCCTCAAGTCTAGAGTTACAATCGTTACTTACCTCAAAACGGTCCGAAAAATACTCCCTAATGCTCTTGCCCCTCGAATCGGCTCCCAAATGCTCCGAGTCTATCAAAATCAGATTAATAACATCAATATATGCTAGGGAGACGAAACCCATTCGAAAACTATCAAAGTTAGACACAATTCCCGAAATTGAAAAAATCCGACCCCTAGGCCCACGTCTCGGAATTCGATAAAAATTACAAAACCAAAATCCTTATCCACCCACGAGTCTATACATACCAAGAACATCAAATTTGGACCCCAATTACCCCTTCAATTCCTCAATCAAAGTCTTCAATATTTCAAGCCCTAACCCCCAAATTAGCACTGATTATTCCCACAAATTCACCCTAATTCAGTCCAAAAATTACATACGAAGGAGTTTTAGGTTCGAATATCTTACCTCAACAAAGTTCTCTTGATTTCCTCCTTAAAAACCCTCTCCAAAGCTTCAAACCCGTATGAAAATGGTGAAAGAAATACCAAAATTCGCTAAGGACCCTTTTTATATGATCTGCCCAGGGATTTCCGTACCTGCTGCCACTTACGTCCACCTGTGGTCCCAGGTGCGCACCTGCGGAAAACACTCAGACGCCCGACTTTCACACCTGCACTCAATGCTCTGCATCTGCGGCTTCGCAAGTGCGGCAAAACCTTCGCACTTGCGAAACTCCTCCTTCCTACCAAAACCCCCACCTGCGTGCCCTTTCCGCATCTATGGAGATTGCACATGTGCTCATCTACCCGCAGCTGCGGCCACACCAGATGGGCAGCACCAACAGCACTTCAGCTGCCTTTTTCCAACTTCTAAGCTTCCGACGATCATCCGAAATCAACCCGAGCCCCTCGGGACCCCAACAAAAAACACAAACAAGTCATATATGATTACCCGGACTTAGCCCGAACCCTCAGAACACCCAAAATAACATTGAAAGCTTTAATTTAACCCATGATTCAAGCCTAAGTTTCCTAAAATTTCCGAAAATCATCAACGATGCCGAAACAAACCAAAACACATCCGAATGACCTGAAAATTTGCACACGCAACCAAAATGACACTACGAACATGCTCCAACTTCTGAAATTCCATTCCGAACCCGATAGCCTATTTTCCACAGCCGACCAGAAATCACCAAAAACCAACTTTCGCCAATTCAAGCCTAATTATACACCGTACATCAAAATCAAATTCCGAACACACTCCTAAGTCCAAATCACCTAGCGAAGCTATCAGGTCATACGGTCGTGGTTTGGTTGGTTTCGGTATCGTTGGAGAATTTTGGAAGTTTAGAAATCCTTAGGCTTGAATTCAAGGTTGAATCAGTGTTTTAATGTTGTTTTGGGCGTTCCAAGGTTCGACTAAGTTCGTGTATTGATATGTGACCTATTGATGTTGTTGGTTAAGGTCCCGAGGGCCTCGGGATGATTTCGGATGGCTAACGGGAAGTATGGAAATGGAAGAAAGTAGCTGGTGCTGCTATTTCTGGTGTTCCGCACCTGCGGAAGGGGGAGCGCAGGTGCGGTGGTCGTTGGTGCGGTGAAGGACCGGAGATGCAGAGAAGGGAACCTTGGGATTTATCGCAGATGCGAGGATGGGGTCGCACCTGCGAGCCCGCATGTGCGAGGAAGTGAGCGCTAGTGCGGAGTAAGTGAGATTCGCAGATACAGACCATCTGACCGCATGTGCGGTTGCGTGAGTGCGTGCCCATGATCGCAGGTGCGGAAATGCTGGGCAGAAGGTATAAATTGTGGACTTCGCTAATTTGGGGCATTTCTTCACATTTCTCACTCAATTTTTGTAGCTTTTGGAGGGTTTTGAAGAGGGAATCAAGGAGGAATTCGTTGGGGGTAAGATTTTTAAACTTAATACTCGTAACTATGATGAATATAGAGGTTTAAGCATGAAAATTGTAGGAATTAGGGGTGAAATTTGAGAAAATTAGGGCTTGGAATTGGAGAGTTTAATTTGGGTAATTGAGGGGTCAAAGGAAGTCGGATTTTGGTAAATTTTGTATGAATGGACTCGTGAGTGAAAGAGGTTTCTAGTTTTGTAATTTTTGTTGGATTCCGAGACGATGGCCCGGGGGGCAGGATTGGCGAATTTCGAGATTTTGTGGTTTAATTTGATAGTTTTTATGTGGGCTTTGTTCCTTTAGCATATATTAATAATGAAATATTGATTTTGGATATATTTGTGGCGATTTGTGGCCGAGTCGAGCGGCAAGGGCATTGCGGAGTAGTGTTTGGCCTAATTGAGGTAAGCAACGATTGTAAATCAGACCTGAGGGTATGAAATCACAGAATTTCATACTATTTCACTATATTGAGGTGACGCAAATACTAGGTGACGGGCGGGTGGGGGTGAACCTTTACGGATTGTGACATGGTTCGTCCCGTAGCAACTATAGAGTTGCATATTTGAATTAAAGTTGTATAATAACTATATGTTTTAGAAAGAATTCTTATAGCTTGGGTTGAATGCCATGTTTAAGGCTTTGTGCCTGTACTGTTTGGACCCTCAAGGGTATTTTATTTCTATCCTCAAACTGTTTTGATTTAAAAGCATATCCGCAGTCATGATTTTACATGTTTATTGTTTCATTACTCTATTTTAAAGTACATGAGAGTTGTTTTGGGTGGAGTCCCTGATTTTTACTGAGACGCCCGAGTGGCTTGTGAGGTTGAGGATTGAGTAAGGACGAGGGCCTGATTGTGAGGGTGTGTATATATATATATATATATATATATATATATATATATATGTGTGTGTGTGTGTGTGTGTGGATCGGGCTGCACGCCGCAGCGATATAGCGCTTGGGTTGTAGGAACCCCTCCGGAGTCTGTACACCCCTAGTGAGGGCAGGTACATATTGAGTGTGACTGCTGAGTGACGAGTGTTGAGTGACTAGTGATTGGGAGGCTAGCCCGAGGGGTCGTTTGTGAGTGGTATTTTTGCCCGAGGGGCTTGTTAATGAAATCATTATTTTCACTCTATTTTATTATTGAGCCTCTATTGAAAATGTTAAAGATATTCTTACATATTTCCGGTGAAACTAGAGTTTTAAATGATATTTTGACTTAAATATTGATTTGACACCAGTTGTTTCATTAAGACTTTATAATTTTGAACTTTATTTGATTTTGTTTGCTCGTCACTACACTCAGCCTCTATTGATAGTTGTTACTTACTGAGTTAGCGCACTCATGTTACTCTCTGCATCTTGTGTGCATATCCAGGTACCCTAGTTCCCGGTAGCGGTTGTTGACAATTTCGGCGCGGAGCCTCAGACGGAGATTGCGAAGTAGTTGCATGCGGCCGGAACCTCGTCTTCTCCTTCCCTATCTTCCTTTAGTATAATTTTAGTATTTTCGGACAATTATTATCTTATTATATTTAAGACATTGTAGTAGTTTTGCCTCGTGACTTAGTGACACCTGGTATGGAATTTTGATTCAGTATTTTGGGTTTTGGATTTAACATCTTTAAATTGAAATTTTGTTTGGAAAAAGATTATTATTATTAAATGTTTTATGAAAACCGATTTGTTTGAAATTTGTGAGACTTGCCTATTTTCACGATAAGCACCATTACAACTAGAGTGATTTGGGATCGTGACAAACTTGCCACATAAAGTAAAAAAACGTTAACGTCCTCCGTTTTTCTATATTTTAACCAGTCAATTTGGAATTTTGACAACTTCTAAAATATATTAATTTAAGATAATTTGACTTTTCATGCGGCAGCTATATTTAGGAATAAAGGCTATGGTTTAGAATACCCTTTTGTTCCATTTTATGTGAAAGGATGATTGAGTGTGAAATTTAAGAAATTAAAGTAGGCTTTTGGCACGTAAGCTAAATATATACAAAAGTATCAAAGTTATTCTTTTAAATAAATAGTGATGAAAATTCCACATGTCTTTTTTCGTTCCTTATGAAAGATATTTTTATACTACGTTAGTCCGAACAAGTCATGTCACTAAATATAAAAAGATAATACTACATTGAATTGAATGATTTTCAACAAAAGAAATACTTATTAAACAGATTAAAAATGATAATATATATCAGACAAATTGGTACAAATGGAACGTATTTTTGCACAGCCCATTCTTTATTAAATCGATACATTTTAATTATTTTGTTTTTCTGCTTTATTAAAATCAAATTTCTTGTAGCTGCCGCTTACAGTCTTCTTATCATATTTCATTGCTTACTAAAAACTTGACCAAGAATGGACAAGAAATATAATTTCATATTCTACCAATCTTTAATAAATAAATATGGATTTGGATTTTTAAATAACAAAATAATTTGGATTTTTGACAACTCCCGAAATGTATTAAGAACAAATAATTTACCTGTTCTTGCGGCAGCTATATTTGATTACAAGGCATTTATGTTTAAATATATACTCCCTTTGTTTCATGTGATGTAAAATTGTTTGATTGGACACAAAATTTAAGAAATTAAAGTAGACTTCTGATATATAAGACAAATATATGCAAATTATTAAAATTATCCTTCTAAATTAATTTTGGTCAATTTTTTCATTTGTTTTGTAAAAGCAAAATTTATAGTTTGCCATCAAACTTGCATCGAAATCCCTGTTACACATTTTTATTTTTTGACGGCTAATCTTTTACACATCCAACCTTTTAAAAGTGTATCAAAAACACACCTTTTTTATTACGTGTCACTCGCGTGTTTTTCACATAAGAGGCGAGTGGACAATTCAAATTCTGTGTCTAAAGACTCATTTTGACAGCACTTGTCCAGCCTTTTCATATTTTCGTTTTTCTTAATCTTTTTCTTCATTTTTTAGAATAAAAAATCCACCATTCTTAACAATCTTTGTCCATTACTGCACCATCGCCTTCTTCTACCACCATACCACCAAATATTTTTGCCAAGATTTAAAGAAGGATAAAAAGAAATCTAAGTTTCATATTCAACATAGGAATCACGTAATGATGGTGTCACAGTTGAGCTACCTGGGTGGGTGGCCAAAGGCTAAAGGAAAATTCGTGGAGTTCTTCATATGTGTTTCGTGAGAATTTGTGAGTTCTAATTGGGTATGTGGAGTTTCTTTCATTTCAGCCATTGATGGGTTTGGAATTTTGGGTTCTTGGTTCTTTTTTATTCTTATTGTTGCTGGTGTAAGCAATTTTGGTACCTAAACTTATATAGTCGGTTGGTCAATCTGAAAGAATTTTAGGGAAAATAATTAATTGGTAGTGTTGAAAGAAATTCAAAGTTATCCTAATAATTTGAAAATTAAAATTAAAAATAAAGGTTCATGGTTGCTAATACAAAATTACTCACTTTGGGTGGTGTGGGAGGGGGGGGGGGGGGGGGGGGGGGGGGGGGGGGGGGGGGCAGCCATGGTGGTACAGCTTGGAGAAGATGAAAAAGATGGATATAACTGTAAATTCAAGTTTTTTGAAGTCAATAAAACGTGTCACATTACTATAGGCGCTGAATACACTTGATGAGAAAAATGTGGTCAAGTAGTGAAGAGGTGTGTTTTCGATACACTTTAAAAGGTTGGGTGTGTAAAAAATTAGCCGGAAAAAAAAAGTGTGTAACAGAGATTTCAATGCAAGTTTGATGGGTAAACTATGTATTTTACCTTTTATAAAAGAATGAACTCTTTTTATCAAGTGGATCCATATAATTTATGCAGAAAAAGTAAAAGAGAATACTAAGATATATAGTTTACATAAAAGGAAAAAAAAACACGTCACATAAAATGATACAGAGTCATATATTCTTACACAACCACTTTTTCAATAAATAATTTTAATTATTTCGTTTCTCTTCTTTATTGAAGTCATAAATAATATACATGCTGGGGCGTTCTACCACGGAAGCTATCCACCTTATCAGGAGGTTGGAGGAACTATACAGGGATAGGAAGAGGGACTTGCATATAGTGTTTATTGACCTAGAGAAGGCGTATGACAAGGTCCCTAGGGACGTCCTTTGGAGGTGTCTGGAGGTGAAAGGTGAAAGTGCAAGAGGGGTGGGTGGGTTGGTGAATTGACTATTTTTAATTTTATTCCTTATTAGTTGACTGGTTTTGCAATTAGTCGACTAGTTATGATAGAGAGATAATAATGCAACAGAATGTAAAGGCAATAATAAATATGCATGAATTAAAGATACCGGAATTTTATACTGGTTCGTATTTAATGTGAATCCTAGCTCATTCCCCTTGGGTTGCAAGGGTGTTCTCTTTCAGTGAATGATGTTCTCGAGTATAGAATGATGGTGTGGTTTACACTAATGGCTAACTTTCAGTGACACTCATTTCTCTTTGATTCAATGCCTCACCAGTGGTTTTCTTTCTTTCTTCTCTAACTTTTTACACAACAGATCTTAATGGAGCTACAATGTTTGTATGTAGTAGAACAAAGAGAGGGTAGTTGGTTCGATCAAAGTATGTTGTTATAAGGTACAAGAATGAGTTTAAATACTGTGGAGAAAGCTTGATTTTTGAAGAGTTTTGTCAACCCAAGAGATTTGATTCTTGGAAAGAAATTGACTCTTTCTAAGAATAAAGATATTCCGCAATGGCTGGGGCTGAGAAAGATGCACTGGAGACTTCCTTTGATGGTGCCGAAATCCTCATAGAATCTTGGTCTGTCCAGATTTAGCCGCAGATTGATTTACTTCCGTATTCTTGATATCTTTGATTGATTGATCCCTTCAATCTATTTCGTCAATCTTCATTTATTTCCTCAGTTTTGGATGCAATCAACGATCATATTGGATTCAATCTATTCCGTCAATCTTCAGTAATTCTTCAATATTTGATGCATCAGTGATCTTTTCCCTTCAATCTCGAGAGGTACCTACATACAACAGATATATTATTTGTATCATTAAAATCAATTCTAACAATCTTCCCCTTTTTGATGATGACAAAATAATATATGTATAAACATCAGTTGACTTCCCTGTATTTTACTCTCCCTCAGTAGGAGGTCGTGATATTCAACTGCTTCTGTTCCCCCTCAATAAGTGTTGTAGTCGACTCGATCGTGCTCCCCCTCGATAAGTGTTGTAGTCGACTCGATCGTCATGCTTACCTTGCTAATCTATACTTGAGTCGACTTGTTATGTATTGCTTACCTTTGTTATTACATACATATCCTTTTCTCCTGCTTTTTGACATCAACAAAGAAGGAATGCAAGCCAAAATATGATTGATATCGTAAAGGAGTTTGCAGGTATATAGTTAAGCAAAACAAACAAAGAAAATCATCCATCGACTGGGCACCCAGTCCAAACACATCAGACAAAAAAACAAAAAAAAGATTTTCCTTAAACTTCCACATTAACGGCGCAGAAAATATGTAAGAGTGTTGCAAATCGCCTCCTTCATCTGATCAAAGCTGGCAGTGGCTGAGATACTCATTCCATCAAACCTGTTATGAATCTCCTTGAATGCCTTGAGAGCATTTTCCCTTACCCTAAGAACTTCAACTCGAATTTTAGATACATCAGATCCTGTCACCTTGGAGATGGCATGAATGTCACCAACAGTGGACTGAGTGGTAGAGAGAAGATCATTGATTTCAGCTAGTTGAGAGATAATGCTCTGGAGTTTTTCAGAAAAATCTAGATCACTTTGGCTAGGAAGAGAAGCAGAAGGTTTGGATATTGATTCGGTCAGAGCAGGCTTGACTTCACTCTCTTGTTTCTTAACCCATGACCCTTGAATGCACACATACCCCATACTCACAAAAGCTCTAGAATTGTAAGATTTGGAAACTGGGATGGAGGGGTATTCAGAGAGAGAAATAGTGTGGGATACAAGAATGTGGGTAATGGCCAGGCCATAGGGTAGACTAGTGGGCTCTTCAGCACTCTCAATCATGAAGTTGATAACCCAGGAGGACAACTTGATCATGAGTTTAGTCACTAGAGAGTAAACGAAGAAGGTGTCCCTCAGAGAGAAAGTGGAGAAAATACTGGTGTGGGGAAGAAGAGCAGTGGAAATAATATGGGCTAGAACACGGGTTTCGAAACTCACATAACTAGGACCTAACTGGTAAGGAAGGGAATCAGAGGGATACTCTGCAATACACTTTTTCGCTTGATCAAAGGAAATTTCAAATTCATCAGGCCATGAATTTTTGAAAAGCATAGGAAAACCAGAACACTTACACTGAAAAATTAAATCAAACAATGCACAATCAAGGACAATACACTTGCCTAACACTAAGAACTCCAACCTATCAAGCTTACTAGAACGAAGATTTGCATAGAACATTCTTACCAGGGGTACGGTTCATAAACTTTGGGCACAGAAACAGAGAAAAACTTATACCGTCCTTGATAGATGAAGAGATATTTTACCTTACAATTTAGGGCTTCCATGTCATCAAGATTAACTATCCTCCCATGAGAAATAGGCTTGTCTTTCAAGGCGATAAAAGAATCTCTATTTGGGGAATCCCAGAAGTTTAGGTCAGACTCTAGAGCGCTGGAAAGATCGGTTTTTGATCTCTTTGGAGTGAACGAAACAAGGGTTTATTCCATGGGTCGTTTACCTAAAGCTTTTTCTCCTAGAGGTTGAGACTGGTCAGATAGGTCAGCCTGAGAAGAGGCAAAAACTTCAGATTGTTCGGACCCTAGGTCTACTTGTTCAGGAGGTTGAGTAGGGGTTTTGGCTCTAGAACGAGTGCTTTTTCTGGTAGAGGCGGAGGGATTCTTAGGGTGTTTGGCCATTGAAGAGATTTTTGGATGACAGGGGTTTCTACATGGAGATGATGAAGGGGATTGAAAAGAGACACAGACATTTAAAAGGCTTTTTTGACGGTTGAGTACAGAAAAGAAAGGGTTGTCAGATGAGAAGACGCGATGATTTGATTTCCTTCTTTGAACTCTGCAACTGATGTGAAAAGAGAGGAAAAGGAGGTAAATCGGAGGCACCATAAATGATTACAAAACGAAATAAGACTTTAGGCACACATAAGTTAGACAATGATACATTAGTCCTAATTTTTACCGCTAATGCACACTATGCCAAGAAGTTCTCTTAATAAGCAAAATCTTTCTTCTAATAGGGGCTTAGTGAAGATATCATCTTGATCATTAGTTCCAAAAAAAGATATTTTTATATTTCCCTTAAGAACATGATCTCTAATGAAATGACATTTGATATCTATATGTTTTGCTCTAGAATGATGCACATGATTTTTTGAGGGACAATTAGCGCTAGAATTATCACAGAAAATTGGTATATGTTTAAAAGAAAGGTCATAGTCACCGAGTTGATGATACATCCAAAGTAATTGGGCACGACATTGTCCAATGGCAATATATTCAGCTTCATTCGTGGATAATGCGACTGATCCTTGTTTCTTACTATTCCAAGACACTAAAGCTTTGCCAAGTAGTTGACATGTTCCACTGGTACTTTTTCTGTCTTCCTTGTCACCTGCAAGATCAGCATCTAAAAAACCTTCTAAACTGAAGGTGTTAGAGTGAGGATACCATAATCCATAGGAAGTATTTCCAATAAGATATCGAATGATTCTTTTGACTACTGTCATATGAGATTTCTTTGGAGCTGACTGGAACCTGGCACATTTACACACACTAAACATGATATCTAGTCGACTAGCAGTTAAATAAAGAAGAGAACAAATCATTCCACGATAATTAGTTTCATCAACATAGGTTCCCTGTTCATCTTTATCAATATTTGTTGAGGGACTCATATGAGTGCTGATAGATTTTGCATTCTGCATGCCAAACTTCTGAATCAGTTCCTTGGTGTACTTGGTTTGGCATATGAAAGTCCCTTCTTCAGATTGTTGAATTTGTAATCCAAGGAAGAACGTTAGTTTTACCATCATGCTCATTTCGACCTCACTTTGCATAAGATCAGAAAATTCCTTGCATAGAAGAGGGTTAGACTACCAAAGATAATATCATCAACATAAACTTGAATAATGAGATTACCTTCAGATAATATTTTAATAAACAAAGTAGTATCTACTTTACCTCTCGTGAATCCATTATCAATGAGAAATGAGTTGAGTCGGTCATACCATGCTCGTGGAGCTTTTTTTAGCCCGTATAGAGCTTTGGTAAATTTAAACACGTGGTAGGGAAACTTTGAGTCCTCAAATCCAGGAGGTTGTCTCACATAAACTTCTTCTTTGATGAACCCATTTAGGAACGCACTTGTAACATCCATCTGGAACAGTCTGAATCTTTTGAAAGAAGCATATGCAAGAAGAATTCTTATAGATTCCAGTCGTGCTACAGGAGCAAAAGTTTCGTCATAGTCGGCTCCTTCTTGCTGTGGGTATCCTTGAGTGGACTAGTCTAGCTTTGTTTCTGATAACTTTTCCTTATTTATTTAGCTTGTTTCTAAAAGCCCATTTTGTTCCTATAACTGGAGCTTTTGCTGGTTTGGGTGTCAGTTTCCATACTTGATTTTTATCAAATTGATCAAGTTCTTCCTGCATTGCTTGCACCCAACTTGAGCATTTTAAGGCTTCTTCAATTTTCTTCGGCTCAATTTGAGATATCAAAGCTATGTTTGCTTTCTTTTTGAGAGCTCCTCTTGTTTTCATTCCTTCGGTTGGATCTTCAATGATGAATTTTTGAGGATACTCTGGTTCACTCATCCATTCATTTGGACGAACAACAGGAGCGACTGACTCTTTTGGTTCTTCTGGTTGACTATTACTGATAACAATAGTCGACTATTCCATGTTGGCAGGTTTACTAGTTGACTCTTGAGGTTTTCTTGCCTCTTGAGATTTCTGTATTTTCTCATCATCACCTACAATGAATTCTTTCTCGACCTGAGTGTTATTCTCATAAAAAACAACATGTACTGATTTTTCTATGCACAAGGTGTGTTTATTATAAACTTTAAAAGATCTACTGTTCAAATAGTAACCTAGAAAAATACCTTCATCACTTATTGGATCAAATTTTCCAAGATTGTCCTTACCATTGTTGTGAATGAAGCACTTGCTTCCAAAAGGGTGAAAATAACTTACGTTTGGACGTTTACCTTTCCATAGTTCATACGGAGTTTTCTTCAGGATAGGTCTAATGAGATTCAGAATGTGACAAGCAGTACTTACACCTTCTGCCCAGAAGTGATTTGGCAATGAATGTTCTAGTAGTATGGTTTTGGCCATATCATGTTAGAGTTATGTTTTGCCATTCAACCACCCCATTTTGTTGAGGATCTTGGTACAGAGAAATTGTTAGTATATCCTTGATCATTGTAGAAATCTTCAAATGCTCGACTTTCAAATTCTCCTCCATGATCACTTTGCACAGTAGTAATAAGAAATCCTTTTTCTCTCTCAACCTTTTTACTGAAAATCTCAAAAAATTTCAAGGCTCCATGATTACTTTGCGCGGTAGTAATAAGTAATCCATCATACTCATCCTGAAGTACATCTTGTTCAATTTCGCATACTTCAAGTTTGAGTTTCCAATTCTTATTTCTCTATTGAGTCTTTTTATTTCATCAAACAGTTTTTGTGACTATTTTAGAGTAAGATCAAGAATATCCTGCAATTCATTACATCTATCATAGTTATAGGGTCTTACCTCGCATGTTTCACCTCGTTCCATGAAACCGTTTTCATTTTCATCTTTTTCATCATCGTCTGAATCGTCCTCATCTGTCCAGCATCCTGAGATTTTCTTCATATCATTTTCTAGGATCGTCATCAAACATAAGTTGGCTATTTCCTCATGTTATGAAATGTCTTCATCACTCTAGCTTCCGAATGATTTGTTCTTGTTGAATCCTCTGGAGACTTTTCTTTTAAGTTTAGGACATTCGACTTGAACATGTCCAAATCTTCCGTATTCATAGCATTTTCCATTTTTTTTTTGTCTTGTTCACTATATTTCCTGGTTCGTCTTGATGGGAACCTGGCGTTCTTGGTGTTTCTATATCCTCTCATTAGTCCGTCCATATTTCTTGATACTAAAGCAATTTCTTCTTTAAGAGCTTCAGGATCATCATCGATGTCGCTTTCTGTTCTATTAGTTGTAGCTTTGAAAGCTACAATGTTCTTCTTTTCTTCTTGAGTAGTTTTCTTGAGGTGAGTCTTTCCAAAGGCTATGAGTTATCCTCGAAGTTCGTCATATGACATTTTGTTCAGATCTTGAGATTCAAGTGTGACGAACTTTGTCTGCCAAGTGGTAGGTAAACCTCTCAGAATTTTCCTAACTTGATCACCACTGGAGTATGGCTTGCCAAATGATTTTAGATCGCTTATAATTTTGCTGAACCTAGCAAACATTTCTTCAGTGGATTCTCCTTCCTTCATCTGAAAGAGTTCGTAGTCGTGCACCAACATATTGATGTAAGTTTCTTTCACCTTGCTCGTTCCTTCATAAGTAACTTCGAGTTTATCCCACATTTCCTTGTCGTGTCACAGCTGGAGATCTTCTCATATTCTTCACAACTAATAGCATTGTAAAGCATATTTCTTGGTTTTGCGTTAACTTGCACAACCACCATTTGTTCTTCAGTGTATGCATCAATATCTTCAAGATTATTGGGGGGTTGAGCAGTAGCAGCAATATGTAGTGGGTAGTTTCCATTTTTGATGAATCTCCATACCTTGACATCATAGGATTTTGCGTAAATTTCCATACGCACTTTCCAGTGGGAGAAGTGTTGACCGTTGAAGTATGGTAGCCTCACTTGTGATGTTCCTTCCTGGAAAAGTGCTCCAACAATGATTTGATTTGCCATGATCTTTTCGCACAAGCTGTTAAGAAAAGAAAAAAGGTGAGCTAGGCTCTGATACCAGTTGAAAGTGCAGGGGTGAGGGGGGGGGGGGGAATTGACTATTTTTAATTTTACTACTTATTATTTGACTGGTTTTGCAATTAGTCGACTAGTTGTAATAGAGAGATAATAATGCAACAGAATGTAATGGCAATAATAAATATGCAGGAATTAAAGACACCGGAGTTTTATACTTGTTCGGATTCAATGTGAATCCTAGTCCAGTCCCCTTGGGTTGCAAGGGTATTTTCTTTCAGTGAATGATGTTCTCGAGTATACAATGATGGTGTGGTTAACACCAATGGCTAACTTTCAGTGACACTCGTTTCTCTTTGATACAATGCCTCACCAGTGGTTTTCTCTCTTTCTTCTCTAACTTGTTACACAACAGATCTTGATGGAACTACAATGTTTGTATGTAATAGAACAAAGAGAGGGTAGTTGGTCCGATCAAAGTATGTTGTTCTAAGGTACAAGAATGGGTTTAAATATTGTGGAGAAAGCTTGATTGCTGAAGAGATGTTTCCAACCCAAGAGATTTGATCCTAGGAAAGAAATTGATTCTTTCCAAGAATAAAGATATTCGGCAACGGCTGGGGCTAAGAAAGATGCGCTGGAGACTTCCTTTGATGGTGCCGAAATCCTCCTAGAATCTTTGTCTTTCCAGATTTAGCCGAAGGATTGATTTACTTCCATATTCTTGATATCTTTGATTGATTGATCCCTTCAATCTATCCTCAATCTATTCTGTCAATCTTCATTTATTTCCTCAATTTTGGATGCAATCAACGAACATATTGGATTCAATCTATTCCGTCAATCTTCAGTAATTTCTTCAATCTTGGATGCGTCAGTGATCTTGTCCCTTCAATCTCGAGAGGTACCTACATACAACAGATATATTATTGTATCATTAAAATCAGTTCTTACAAAAGGTGTGTCGGTTGCTTACATTAGGGCGATAAAGGATATGTATGATGGAGTTGTGAGTCGGGTTAGGACTGTGGGAGGTGAATCAGAGCCTTTTCCGGTTGTTATGGGATTACACCAAGGATCGGCGCTTAGCCCGTTCTTATTTGCTCTGGTGATGGATGCACTGACACACCATATCCACGGAGAGGTGCCATGGTGTATGTTGTTCGCTGATGATAAAGTTCTGATTGATGAGACGCGAGACTGTGTTAATGGGAGACTGGAGGTATGGAGGCAGGCCCTGGAGTCTAAAGGTTTCAAGTTAAGTAGGACTAAGACAGAATATGTTGAATGTAAGTTCAGCGACGTGACAGGGAAAGCGGTTGTGGAAGTCAGACTTGACTTACAGGTCATCTTCAAGAGAGAAAGTTTTAAGTACTTAGGATCAATTATCCAAGGAGATGGGGAAGATCGACGGGGATGTTACTCACCGTATTGGGGTGGGGTGGATGAAATGGAGGTTAGCTTCTGGAGTCCTCCGTGACAAGAATGTGCCATCGAAACTCAAAGGTAAGTTCTATAGAGCGGTGGTTTGACCGTCCATGTTGTATGGAGCTGAGTGTTGGCCAGTCAAGAATTCACATATCCAGGAGATGAAAGTAGCAGAAATGAGGATGTTGAAATGGATGTGTGGGCACACTAAGCTGGAAAAGATTAGGAATGAAGATATTCGGGAGAGGGTGGGTGTGGCTCCTGTGGACGACAAGATGCGGGAAACTCGGCTTAGATGGTTCGGACATATGCGGATGAGAAGCCTAGATGCACCGGTTAGGAGGTGTGAGCGGTTGACTTTGGCAGGTACGAGAAGAGGCAGAGGGAGGCCTAAGAAGTATTTGGGCGAGGTGATCAGGCAGGACATGACGCGACTTCAGATTTTCGAGGACATGACTCTTGATATGAACATGTGGAGGTCGAGCATTATGGTGGTAGGCTAGGGGGTAGTCGAGATTTTTTCCCTTTTTGTACTGGGTAGTCTGATAGAGTTTTATTTAGGTTTGTTAGCGGTCTATGATGTGTTCACATGATTGGTTGCATAGTTTTGTGTTATTGTCCTTTCCCTTATTCATTGTTGTTATTCTCTTTCTGGCATCTTTTGTTGTTACATGTATTTTCTTTTGTTTCTTTTCTGTTATTGTCTCTCTTGTTGAACCGTGAGTCTCCTGGAAATAGCCTCTCTATCCTTTTCGTGGTAGGGGTAAGGTCTGCGTACACTCTACTCTTCCCAGACCCCACTAATTGGATTTTACTGGGTATGTTGTTGTTGTTGTTTTCTTTATTCAAGTCAAAGTTCTTGTAGCTGCAATTGACAGTCTTCCTATCTATTTTCATTGCTTGCTAAGAACTTTACTAGCTTGGATAACAAATATAATTTCATATTCGGCTCCACAATAGTTTGTCCATCAAAATCAAATTGCTTACATCATTTTTGTTCATAAAGTCAGCCAAATTATTTCTGAGAAGAAAGCTTAGCTGGCTAATAAACAAAGACCTACTGTTTTTAGTCAGACATTTGAAAAACAAAAATTGCTAAAAATAAATAAATATATCTTTCGTACTTGTCTTTACTACAAATCCCATTTCATGCCAAAACAAAAATCTATAAAAGAGCATATGCCACAACTCTTTGGAAAACCAATTGGACTAAATAAACCTTACTTTTCACTCCCAAAATGTTGTTCTTCAACTTGGTTTCCATCTTCCTTTTTGCTTCTTTCCTCTTTCTATTAAAAAAATGGATGAATTCCAAAAGCCAAACCAAAAGATTGCCTCCAGGTCCATGGAAACTACCTATTATTGGAAGTATGCTTCATATGGTAGGTGGACTTCCACATCGTGTCCTAAGAGATTTAGCTAAAAAATATGGACCACTTATGCATCTTCAACTAGGTGAAATTTCGGTGGTTGTGGTTACTTCACCTGAGATAGCAAAAGAAGTACTAAAAACTCATGACCTCGCTTTTGCATCTAGGCCTAAACTTTTGGCAGCCGAAATTGTCTTGTATAACTCTTCCGATGTTGCTTTTGCTCCCTATGGTGATTACTGGAGACAAATGCGTAAAATTTGTGTCTTGGAAGTGCTCGGTTCCAAAAATGTTCGGTCATTCAGCTCGATTAGACGAGATGAAGTTTTTCGTCTCGTTGAATTTTTTCGATCATCTTCTGGTAAGCCAGTTAATTTTACAAAAAGGATCTCTCTATTCATGAGCTTTATAATATGTCGATCAGCATTTGGGACAGTATTCAAGGAGCAAGATGAATTTATACAAGTAATGAAAGATGTAACAGCCTTACTGGAAGGATTTGATTTGGCTGACATATTTCCTTCACTAAAGTTTCTTCATGTGCTCACCGGAAGGAGGGCTAAAGTTATGAATCTCCACCATAAGGTAGATGTCATTGCTGATAATGTCATAAATGAGCACAAGAAAAATCTTGCAGCTGACAAATTCAGTGGTCAATTAGGAGGTGAAGATTTAATTGATGTACTACTAAGGCTTATGAAAGATGGAGGCTTTCAATTTCCAATCACTAACGACAACATCAAAGCTATTATTTATGTAAGTACTACATATTGAAAAAATCTTCTCTTATTAATAGGCCCTTTATTTCTATTTATGTGACCTTATTTTTTTTTTGTCTGTCCATAAAGGTTAAAATCTTTTTAAATTTAGAAATAATTTAATTTAAACTTTTTATTTTATCCTTAATGATAAACTTTTATAGCTAAACATATATTTTAATATATTTAAGATCATTAGTTTTAAATATTTTATAACCACACAAATATTATAGTATATTTAAGACTACAAGCTTCGAAAGAATTCATTTCACATAATAAATTGAAAGGGAATAGTATTATTTTAGCATACACTTAAGATCACATAAATATTATAGTATATTTAAGACCAAAAATTTCAAATGACATCGGTTATATTCAATAAATATTTTTGTTACTTAGAGAGTCGATTCAGTTAGCATTCAAATATGACCACTAATCATGCTTTCATAAAGCTAGAATTTACACGTTTGTAAATTATAATGAAAAGTAAGTCAACCATCAGAAGTTAGCAATTCTAGGATAATGAAAAGAGTAGCAAAATATTATGATAAAGAAATAATATTTTTTTCATTATACATATCAAGAAGTTATTTTGGTCTAGATAAAAGATGTTCCTTTCATTATATTACATAAAGGTATTAGTATTTAGTAGCACAAGTCTATAAAAATAGGCTATTTGAATATTTCAGTAGAAGTTGGTCAAGGAGCTTATACGTGAGATAATTTGACAACGTAATTTGCTCATAAATGCAGGACATGTTCGCCGCGGGAACAGAAACAACATCAACCACAATTGATTGGGCCATGGTGGAAATGACTAGAAATGCAAGTGTATTCGCTAAAGCTCAAGCAGAGGTAAGAGAAGTCTTTAGCAAGAAAGAAACTTTTGATGAAAATGATGTCCAAGAGTTAAAATATCTAAAATTAATCATTAAAGAAACTTTAAGACTCCATCCTCCGCTTCCACTTATGCTCCCAAGAGAATGTAGGGAAGAAACAAATATAAATGGATATATTATTCCTTTGAAATCGAAAGTAATGGTTAATGTTTGGGCTATCGGAAGAGATCCGAAATATTGGGATGATGCAGAAAGCTTTAAGCCTGAGAGGTTTGAGCAGAGCTCAGTAGATTTTGTTGGTAATAATTTTGAATATCTTCCCTTCGGTAGTGGCAGGAGAATTTGCCCTGGAATATCATTTGGTTTAGCTAATATTTATTTGCCACTAGCTCAGTTATTGTATTATTTCGATTGGAAACTCCCTACTGGAATCAATCCAAGTGACCTAGACTTGACTGAGTCAGATGGAGCAAGTTGTGCCAGAAAGAGTAACCTTTATTTGATAGCGTCTCCCTATCAACCTTCTCGAGAGTGATTCAATGGCATCAAACTTTATGCAGTGGCTCGCCTTATAAAGGTTTCTAAGCATCACTCTCCTCTCCCCTTTAGTTTTGCTTTACATTGTTCATCCCTCTGGGGTACTTTTCTTCTTATGATGTTTTAGGTTTTACCTCTTTGTAATATACTATGTCTTTCATTAAGTAAGAAATGTATATGATTGTTTTCATTAAAGAATATTGTTCGTAATCTGTATTAAAAAATATATTCAAAAATAAAAATGAAGTAAAATCAGAAATGTAGAAGAATAGAATTATTCCGAGCCTACTGAATTTATAGTGTTTCCTTAAGGAACTTAATCCCCTCCTAGTATTCGAGGTTTATGATTATTTCCTCTCAGGATAGAACAAATTACCCTCACTGGTGTAGCGGTACTTCAAACCCCAGTGACAACGAACGCAAAAAACAGTAGTAAATCACACTCACTGCTTTCTTTTTTGTCAAAACAGTGTAGAAAGATAAAGGATAAATCATAATTTTTGTAAGGAAAATCTGAGGAAATTAATATTGCGTCAATATTAACAAATAATTTTGTCCAAATAATTAATCATTCAATTAGATCATTTGACCGAATGTCGAATGTCGATGCTGATGCCGAATGCCGAATGCCAAAATTTGGTCCAACAAATTAATCAATCAACCATATCATTTGACGTGATGTCGATGCTGATGTCAAAGTCGAGCGAGCGACGACGGCGCGAGAAGACGTGCAATTGTACATATACTCAACAAAACTCTTTTCCTCCAATATGGGGACAATATTCCTTTGTTAAAGAGGGAAATTAAAAAAAAAAATCTCCATTTTCCATTCACTCTATTTTAAGCTTTAAGAAACGTAAACCCAATAAAGGTCGAGTAGCATACTCTGTTAATTTTAGTAAGGTTCAATGGGAACACGATATATATACTACATCCCCCGTGTAACCACCCAACAATTGCATGGAAACTCTTTTTACACTCGTTAAATTGTACTCCCTCCAATTTAGATGGGATAGTTTAACTCTGCATGAAATTTAAGAAAAGATATGAAGACTTTTGAAATTTGTGGTCTTAAAGCTTAAAAAGTTAAATTTTTGTGGGGCTATAATATTTGTGTGGTTATAAAAGCTTCTCATTTAGGATAAAATGTGTAAAATAAAGATTTAAACGTTGAATTATTTTCAATTATAAAAATATTTTTGTAACGAACTAATAAAAAAAGTGTCGCATGTAAATTGAAACAGAGGGAGTAACTTTCATGACTAAGGGTGTGTTTGGTATGAACGAAAATATTTTTCGGAAAATGTTTTCCAATTTTCCCATGTTTGGTTGGCTAAATTTTTTTGAAAACATTTTCCTCATCAATTCATTTTCCTCCAATTGGAGGAAAATGTTTTCCCTATCAAGAGAAGGTAAAACATTTTCCAAAACTCCTTCTCAATCTTCCCCCTCTATTCCTTACCCTCACCAACCCCCCCCCC
>ML298485.1:0-72287 GCA_005239495.1 Nicotiana undulata | reverse complement strand
TATATATATATATTGCGTTGATCCGAGCATTTGATTATACCGTTTCTTGCCAGCCTTTTACTTATAATTCCTTTCGATTATCACTTGTTTTACTTACTTGTTCTCTATATCTGTTATTTTGCAAACCTCAGTAGGGCCTCTACCTGACCTCGTCACTACTTGACTGGGGTTAGGCTTGGCACTTACTGGGTACCGAATGTGGAGTACTCACGCCCTTCTGCGCATGTTTTTCCCCATGTACAGATCCAGGTCCTAGTACGCGGTATCTCAGCTAGCCAGCAGCAGCGGTATCAGGAGACTCGAGGTATAATCTGCAGCGTCCGCAGATCTCCGAGTCCCCTTCCTATCTTGCAGTTGTAGTACTTGTAGATGGAACTATACGGTCTTTTCTATCCAGTTGTACCTATTGAGCAGTAGAGTAGCTTTTGATGTATTGTGATATTCCGGGTTCTGGGTAAGTAATTGTTAAACGCCGAGCGGCGTCGACTCTAGTATGATTTATTTCACTTACTATTAATTTACCTGTTTTATCTAAATTTCGCTTAAGTAATAGGCTTACCTAGTCGTCTAGACTAGGTGCCGTCACGAGACCCAGTCGGAGGGAGAATTGGGTCGTGACATTTATAGTCTCAACATAATCAATCGCTTTCGCGAATACTTTAGAAACTAAATAAGTTTCTTTGAAACTTACTACAACACAATACCTTATTGATAATCAATTTTGTTTCTCCAAATAGTATCATTGGCTCTTCTAGAGCTCTCAATTAATTTTTTACTATCACATATTCATCAACATCCATATGGTGAATATCTCTTTCAAGGAGAAAGTTATACAATTATGGTCATGGTCAATATCATCATAGGCAAGATATATTATTTCCATTACTTTTGCTATGTAATAATAATATTGCCATAACATTTTGGGCATAATCACTAGGTATGTTATCAATGACCATTCGTGCCATAATAATGAAATTATTTTCTTATTTCATCTCAAACCTCCTTTTAGAGGTGAGTGTGGTATATTCACTACCACTAGCATGTTTATATTCTTCCAAGAATGAATATGTATTCATAAGTCAGATGTTGTCACATTCACATCATGAATGAACCATAATCATCTAGTGTGCTTTACAAAATCTCATGTCAAATCAATGACAAATATTACTTTCACAAAGTGAAAGATTATTTTGAGAATTTTTATTATTCTCATTATCACAATGATGACGACGATTATAATTTCGTCTATTGTCACGGTAATAATTTTATCTTCTTTCAGACTTATCACATATTGCTATCACATTCTCTTAAGGGGAATGAGAATGAAACAAATTCAATGGGACGAGATTCCACTTCTTTGCCCACAATTATACATGAATTTTATCATGACAAGCCATAAAAAATTTACCACTTCGGGTGGTTATAATTTTTTGCAAACTCTATTAGATTTATAATCAAAGTTTATTGTCTTTTCTTGTATTTAAAATCAAAATATAGAATTTCAATAACTTAAAAGAGAAAAATAAGGTAGAATGTGTACCTTAAATCTAGAATTTAATCATGAAGGAAGTTCATGAAATAATTGACAATCATTATGCTCAATCCCAAAGCTTCTACTCAATTGGTTAGAGTGTCGTGCTGATAACGTGTTATGAAACAATAAAAGAAGAAGAAAAGTATTGCAGAGAAAAGTAGGGAGAAAGAATTCTTATTGCTTTTGGGATGAATTACAATGGAATAGGACCCCTCTATTTATAAGAAAAGAGTGACTTAGCCACCAAGTAGAATCCCTAAAATCGCTCTAAAATATAGACATTCACCTTAAATAAAACTCTATTTATAACATAAGTAAAGATTTTGATCCTTTTCAATTCAAATAATTAAGGAGTAACATGATCTTATTCAATTCTAAAATTTAATAAGTCCACTTTGACTCAATATTTTAATAACTAACAATAATATACACTGCTCCAAAATATAGCCACTCAGGCCTCCTAATCACTCGTCACTCAGCACTCGGCACTCGCACTCAGTAGGTACTGTATAATAACTGATGCAGCGTGCAACCCGATCCATAAATATATATAGTCGACTGCGCTCACTGGGAGTGTGTACAGACTTCGGAGGGGCTCCTACAGCCCAAGCGCTATATCGCTCCGGCGTGCCGCACGAACCATATATCGCTGCGGCGTACAGCCCGATCCATATATATATATATATATATATATATATATATATATATATATATATATATATTGATATTGTTGCGGCGTGCAACCCTATCCATATTGTATCCTCATAACTCGGGCCCTCGGCCTCACTCAGTCATCAACCTCACAAGCCACTCGGGCATTTCAGTACAAAATTCAGGGCCCAAAACATCTTTCATATATTTAAAATAGAGCGATGAACAAAATTAAACAATAAACAGGTATGAATCATGACTGGGGATATGCTTTCTATAAAAACAGTGTGAAAATAGCAGTAAAATACCCCTGAGGGTCCAAACAGTATGGCACAAGGCCCCAAACATGGCATTCAACCCTAGTTAACAGAATCATTTCTAAAACACATAGATATCATATAGAGTTTATCAAAATATGCAACTCTACAGTTGCCACGGGACGGACCAAGTCACAATCCCTACTGGTGCGCGCCCGCACACCCGTCACCTAGCATGTGTGTCACCTCATTTATCAAATTAGTACAAAATTTCGGGGTTTCATACCCTCATGTCTAGATTTCACTTACCTCAAACCGTACGAAAATCTACTCCGTGATGCCCTTGCCGCTCGACTCAGCGTCAAATCGCCCCGAATCTATCCAAAATCAGTATTATAACATTAATACATGCTAAAGGAACAAAGCCCACGCGAAAATTATCAAATTAAATCAAAATTTTCGAAATTGGCCAAACTCGACCCCTGGGCCCACGTCTCGAAATTCGATAAAAATTACAAGACTAGAATCATTATCCTCTCACGGGTCCATACATACCAAATTTACCAAAATCTAACTTCGTTTGAACCCTCAATCACCCAAATTTAACTCTCAACTTCCAAGCCCTAATTCCCCAATTTCCACCCCAAATTCCCACAAATTTCATGCTTAATCTACTGAAAATCACCATAGAATCGAGTTTTAGGTTCAAAAACATTACCTCAACGTGATTCCCCTTTAATCCCTCAAAATCTCCAATCTCGTCTTCAAAAATGGTAGAAATGTGCAAAAAATCGGGAAGGGTTTAATTTATACCTTCTGCCCAGTTATTCCGCATCTGCGGTCCATACACCGCATCTGTGGTCTTCGCATCTGCAGAAAAACATCCGCACCTGCGAAAATGACTTACTCAACCCACTTTGCATCTGCGGTCTCCACTTTGCACCTGCGGGATCGCAGGTGCGCTCATCCCCTCGCATCTGCGACTAGAACCCCAGGCTTCCTTTCGAGCACCTGCGGCACTCCACCGCACCTGCGGTTCCCAATCTGCATGTGGGGCCATAGCAGAACAGCAGCACCAACTGCAATTTCTCAAGTTCAAACTCTCTGTTAACCATCCGAACTCAACCCGAGGCCCTCGGGACCTCAACCAATTACACCAATAGGTTCCATATCCATGTATGAACTTAGTCGAACCTTCGGAACACTCATAACAACACCAAAATACCGAATTAACCCCGAATTCAAGCCTAAGAATTTCTAAACTTCCAAAATTCGCCAACGATGCCGAAACCACCCAAACCACGTCCGAATTACCTGAAATTTTGCACACACGTCACAAATGACACTACGAACCTATTCCAACTTCCGTAATTCCATTCCGACCCAGATGTCTAATTTTCCACTACCGACCGGAAATCGCTAAATATCCAATTTTGCCAATTCAAGCCTCTACCACGGACCTCCGAATAACATTCTGAACTCACTCCTAAGTCCAAAATCACCTAACGAAACTATCTGGACCATAAAAATCCAATTCCGAGATCGTTTACCATAAGTCAACTTTCGGTTGACTTTTCCAACTGAATAACCAACTTAAGAGACAAAGTATCTCATTCCTCTCCAAAAATTACTCCGAACACGAGCCAACCAACCCGACGCAACATAATAGAGCTGAACAATATATAATGAAGCAGAAATGGGGGAAACAAGGCTAAAACTCTCGGAACGACCGGCCGGGTCGTTACACTCAGACTGTTTGAAGAGTTATTAATTCCATTATCTCTCTCATTTTCAGTTTTCTGTGATAGTCAGGCAGCCCTACACATAGCTAAGAACTTAGTTTTCCATGAGCACACCAAACATACAACAATTGGCTCTCATTTTGTGCGAGACAAACTTCAAGAGGGCCTAATTTCATTGCATCATATTTCTACATCTGATCAGTTAGCTAACATATTCACCAAGACTCTCACAGGCATCAAGCACTCCACCTTAATTGACAAGTTGAGTGGGAGCTCCTCACCTCCAACTTGGGGGAGGGGGGGAGGGGATGGTATTGAGAGATGTGTAGTTAGAGGTAGTTAGTGGATAAGTGTGCCAACTCATTGCCAGTTGGATAAGCAGCTTCTTCTTTTCTCCTCTTTGCTTATAAATGGAAATAGTACAAATACCATATAATTGTGTTGGAAATGGTGCAATTCATCACTTTTTTCAGAATCTTCTCTCCCCTGCTCCATGTCTCTCGTTTAAGCAGCGGCTGATTTCAATGTCCTCTTCAAGTTTTGACATAATCTATCTGGTTAAGTTTTTTTGGCCAAAAATATTCTTTTTTCCAAGCTATTTTTTCAAAATTAAGGTCTTTTCCTAGCTTTTAGAAGGAAAAAGAGTATTTTTAAGTTGAAACAGAAAAAAGTAACTTCTCCTAAAAATCACTTTTAAAAAAAAGATATTTTAGAGAAAGTTACACTTAAAAGTAGTTTTAAATATTTGGCCAAAAATTAATTATTATTCAAAAATATCTTTTAAATTAATTAATCAAATAGAAACTATTTCTTACAAAATAAGCTGATTTTACTGCCTCTCCTGGACTCCCTTTGGAAATTGAATAATTGGATTAAGCATATAAACTCGCCACTGCCCACGCCTATAAGCTGTACAGTACTCTCTCAGGTCCAAAATAAGTAATTTTTTGGTATTTTTTTCGTGGTCCAAAATAATTGATTTTTTCAGATTTCGAGAATAAATTAATTATTTTTTTCCTACATTGCTCATGGAGTAAATAGTGTTGGAGTACGTGTTAGGAGTATTTATGTGAGATAGTAAAGATTAATATGGTCAATTTTATTGTTAATTAATGCTAAAAGGTAAATTTCTTAAGCCATACGAAAACAGGTAAAAAATCACTTATTTTGGACCGGATCCCTTTTCCCTTGTTTCTTTTCTTTTTCCCAATGACTGTCTGATTGACAGTGAGCTTACACCTAATCCGACCATTTCTTTTCAACCATTTCTTTGGGATTCTGGAAAATCTCATATTTGTTGAAAGAATACTAGTATTGCATAAGAATGTGGGCATGAACATTCTGGAACACCTTTCAAGTTTCATTTACCAAATTGTTGCAATCCTGAACTGAAGTCAAGTTTCAACTGCACATTATATCAATTACATACAAATTTTTGGCTGCCATGAAAATTCCTCCAAAGAAACCTCAGTTTTTCAAACCTATGCTGCCAGGTTTCAAGCATGATCTTGTAAGTAATCCTTTTTGTCATTTTATAATTCCTTTGTCTATTTGTGTATATGTAGAGGCGGACCTATGCTATAAAGAGAGGGTCATTCCATGTATTTAATATAACAGTAGTGGGCTCCGTATATACAAAGCAGATTTTGGTTGAATCCAAAAGTGCACCCCGACCTCTAAATCATGGGTCCGCTTTAGTATATGGCAGAAGAATTTATCCCAGAAAAGGAAAACACTGAAAATCATAACCATAGTGCATGTGCATATGATCATTTTGTAATTGTTTAACTAAGTAGATATCACAATTTCATGTCCTAAACAAACCAGCAAAATGATTTGAAACAGCGCTATCCTAAGTTTATGTTGTATTGCAGAAAATACCTATAGGTTTCTTGAAGTATCTGAAGGGGTGCGACCATATTGAACATGCAATACTAAAAAGGGACGGTAAGAAGTGGCTGGTGAAGGTGAACGGCCGTCGATTCGAAGATGGTTGGGCAGAATTTGCAGAGGAGCATGATTTGCAATTGGGAGATATGTTGGTGTTTAGACATGAAGGTAATATGGAGTTTGAGGTAATCATATTGGATTCAAGTCAATGTGATAGAGAATATGCAGAGTATGTGCAACAAGAAGAAGGAGAAGTCCATACTGTTGAAGAGACTTCCAAGAATTTTGAATTTAAAGGTAATTAAGATCTTTATAGTCCATTAGTTGTTCTTGATGTGTTTGCTAGTTAATTCCCTTCACTTATAGTAATATGTTTTAATTTACTTAAATGAAGAGTTAACCAAAAGTTGTCTCCCTCCTGTGACCTATACGCCACAGATTCAAGCCATGTAAGCATCCACGAATGCTTACATTACAGTAGGCTGTCTACATCACCTTTCCTGGACTCTGCGTGAAAGCGAGATACCTTGTGCACGAGGTTGTTCTATTTTGAAAAGTTAGCTAAAAGATGGGGTGGATGTTTAGTGATATTCATGTTTTATTTTAAATTATTTTTTCATATTTAACAATACACCCTTGTGGTCCGGCCCTTCCCCGGACCCCGCGCATAGCGGGAGCTTAGTGCACCGGGCTGCCCTTAATTTCTTGATATGAATTTGTCTAATATTAACAATATAAGGCTTTTCCCAATGCAGATGCTGCTATTCACAACTCTGTTGGTCAATCATATTTTATATGCACTGTTAAACCATATTGCCTTACAAATGGTCTCTTGGTAAGTCTCCAACTCATTCCCTCCTAATTAATCCTTCAAGAATCTTCAGGCTGAAATATGAAGTATATTAATGTTTGATGGTATGTGCAAATGGTTATAAACTTTTCAGCGCATTCCTAAACAATTTGCACTGGCGAATGGTCTCGCCAACAAGAAATGCGGTTTGATTATCAGAGATGAAAAACAAAGGTCATGGGATTTAAGTCTAACTACCTATGGTTCTCAAGTCTATATAGGAGGATGGGGTGAATTCCGTGTTGCAAATGACATAAAGGTGGGAAATCATATAATGTTTGAGGTTGTTACTAATGGAGAACAACCGATATGGAAATTTCATGGTAAGTTTTCTGGCTCAATGGTGTCTTTAGTTTGTTATATTCACCTTGAAATTTATTTTTGTGTTTGTCTGTTCAAAATTGTAATAAACATTACAATAAGAGTGGGGTAGAGTCCCATATTTGTTGAGGAATAAACTGCTTGTCTCCTCATATGGTCTCGGGAAATCCTCCTTTCATGAGTTAGTTTTTGGGTTGAGTTACGTTAAATGGCATATCTTTATATGCAGCGCCAGGTTCATCCCTGTTTGGGGGGCCGTGTTATTGCACACGCTTCTTGGGTGTGCGGAGGTGTTAGAGTGGATCACAATCCCACATTGATTGAGGAATGGATTGTATATCTCCGTATATGATCTTGGCCCGTTCTCCCTCATGAGCCATCTTTTGGGGTGACATCACCGCTATCAACAAAAAAAAAAGAGGACTGGGTGGATGTTTACACACTATTCGTATTTTAATTTGTGATCTCTTTGTCATACTTAGTTTATTGACATGGCATTTCCCCACGCAGAAGCTGCTACTCACAAGCCTTTTGGTTATTCGCATTTTGTATGCACTGTCAAACCATATTGCCTTTCAAATGATCTCTTGGTAAGTCTTGTTTAGGCTAAATTAGTCATGCGCAACATTTTCTTCTTTTCTCTTTGTTTTGGGACTATTTTTGGTGAAAATAGGAAGAGCACAAGTGTTTCAATAATATGTACTAAAAGTTATGAAAAATGTCAGTGCATTCCAAGACAATTTGCACATGCAAATGGTCTCATCAACAAGAAATGCGATTTGATTATTAGAGATGAAAGGCAAAGGTCATGGAGTTTAAGGTTACGTTCTTTTGGTACTGGTGTCTGTATTAAAGGCGGATGGCATGAATTCCGTGATACAAACTGCATAAAGGAGGGAGATCGCATACTGTTTGAGGTTGTTACTAATGGAGAGAAACCAATATGGCAATTTCATCGTAAGTTATCTCATTTATGCATATTTTTTCGATCATCTGATATATGCATACGCAATTTATAAATGAAAGGAAGCACTTTGCATTCTAGGAGAGCAATAACTTCTTATATTCCTAGTTGTTACCACTGGCTTCTATCAGTCAATAAATATTGTTTCCCATTTATTAATTACATGCATAAGAGCTTGAACATTTTGTAATGTCCACACAATATAGTGAACATTTTAAACCCTTTGGCTTCCTGGCAGATACTACATTGACTGATGTATTTTTGTAGGCAATATTTCTGGAGAAAATGCAAGCATATTATTCAAGGGGTTCACTGAACAATGAAGCAGTTGGTAGAAAAAGGAATCAACATTTGGTGCACAACCTTAACAAACTATATGTTGTATTTTCTTCCAGAAACTCCGTTGTAAAGAATCTTGGCCATCGGATCAACGAGGATGTGATATGTTCATAGAGAAGCTACTTTTTTGAGAAGTTACTTCTACTCAAAAGTATTTTTTACTTTTAAAAGTTTTGACCAAAATTAGGGTTTAGGGTTTAGGGTTTAGGGTTTAGGTAAATTTTGCCAGGTGTATATTATAACTAGTGGAATCTTATCTAAGTTAATTTATATTTTTGGTGTAAACCCCTTGAATTTCCTACGTTGGAGCATAAGTGCAAAAGAATATATAGGGTGTAGTATCCCTTCAAATTTCATTATTAAGCGAAGAAGTTATTTTCAGTTTCGAAATTTGAAATTAAGGGAAAGAATACGTTCATTATTTCCATTAAGACTTTTAAGTAATTATTTATACTGGTCAGCTTTTGTAACAGTATGTCCCTGTTCCGGCAGCCCCTTATCGGTGCAAAACAACGCAATTTTTGAGTTGTTTATGATAATAGAGAACATAAATGAACAAAAATAAAGGAAAAAAGCAAAAAACAGGAAAAAGATAAATCCCTGCTTTATATATAGATATGGATTTTAAATCCCTGCTCTATATATAGATATGAATTATAATATTTAAGTCCTCACTGTTCTTTCTCTTTCCTATAATTTCTCCCTTTATATTAATAAAAAACTTCTTAGTGATTCCAAATGTTTAAAAGAAAAAGAAAAAGAAGAAGAGGAAGAAACATACAATATTTTGTCATAATTAAAAGAAGAAGAAAAATGAAAAGGGTAAATTGACTATTATAATTAACAACAGAAAGTAACAAATGACCCACAAGATACAAAAGATGGAATCCACTTCAAAGTATTGGGCTCTAATTAACGCAGAACTATGAGAAGATAAGAAAACAAACACAAGTAAGTAGTAATTTTCAAATTTCAGAATAATTATTCAAATGTCAGGCGTGAGAAAGAAGAGAAGCAAGGAGATAAATATATATAGCATAGTTATTCAATGCGAAGAATCATACGAAACCGCTCATCTCACATGGAATATAGAAGAGAAACACATAAAATGATTGGAGGTTATGGACATGAAAAGTCATAACCTCCAAAGGAAGAGGTGTGAGTGAGTTATGGCTGGTGTGGATTTTATAATTAATTAAAATGGAAAAATTGAAAGTAAAATGTCACATCACCTCCTCATGTCCATCCTTTACACTATAAGAAATTGAATTTTTAGCGGCAACATATAGCGGCGACCAAAAATGTTGCTACAGAAACTGTACCTCTAGCAACGATTTTAGAAGTCACTACTACTGTCCAATATTTAGCAGCGACTTTTATGAGGTCGCCTCTAATGTGGCTGGAATTTTCGGTACCCGCTAAAATTAAAAATTTTGCTCCATATTATTTGTAACACAAAAGTCTAAATTAAATGGCTCTTTAGATGATAAAGTATCAATTGAAAGATGAAGCTGCAAATGTGGGAATTCACTTTAAACAATCGAGACGAAAATGGAATTTCATATTACAATACCAATTTGGATTTTACACAATGAAGCTAATGGCTAGAAAAAATCTCTCTTATACATATTAATTCCTTCTGATTATCTAAGTCTAAATCATTATGCAATACCTCTAATTACTATTTTGTTAAATTTGGTCTGTCATTGTTATTCTTCTCATGGGTCTTTTTCCAATCCTTCTATCCTTGCGATTAATTCAAGAAATGAAGGTTATTACTGGAAACCATGATTACTTAGAAGTTTTCATGCTTCCTCCGAAAGAAGGCTCAATTAAGTTTTTTGAAGACCTTGTCCACTAACTTGTTTGGTTATGCTATTCTCATTAGGCAGTCATGATAGACATCTTCATATGAATGCTATACTTTGTTGGTTTTCTGTGTATTATTCCACTAGACTCTCGTGTTTAAAATCTCATGCCTAAGTTCTTTATGCTAATTCTGGACAATGTTTTTCTTTGAAACTTTACTGGACCATGTCATGATAGATATCTTGTGTTTTTTTTTTGTGTATAATAATAGGGAGGAGGTTTTTGAACATGGAGACAACCAAGGAGGGGCTTCAAGGCACTTAGTATTTTGCTCTTTTGGGATTTATGTAATACAATTACAATGAAGTATTATGCATTACATATGTAATTCGCATTTTAGTAATGGAATATTTAATATCCGACTTAAGATATTCATTTGGTTTTTGTAAAATACTATTGAATGCGTTTCTATATATAATTTTGGTCATTACAATTGCTGAATTAAATAGGTTTCAATTGTGACAAAATCTTATTATGTAATATTGAAGTTGCCACTGATTGTTTAATAGGTTTTGTCGCAATTATTATTGCACTAAATGTCATTCTCTAGCAGCGAGCCCATAGTCGCCACTGATTGCTTAATAGTTTTTGTAACAATTATTATTGCCACTAAATGTCATTCTCTAGCAGCGAACTCATAGTCGCCACTGATTGTTTAATAGTTTTTGTAGCAATTATTATTGCCACTAAATGTCATTCTCTAGCAGCGAACTCATAGTCGCCACTGATGGTTTAGTATTTTTTGTGGCGACATCAATTGTTACTAAAGGTCACTCTTCACTGGCGATATGAAAGTTGTTGTAATAGCTAATTATTTTTGTGACGACATTAGTTGCTACTACACGAACCTATATTGTAGCGATTAAAATGCAGCCACTGATAGTAATTTTTTTTTGCGGCGAAATTTGTCGCTGCTAAAAGTCACTAATCAGTGGCGACTTACGCCTTAATCTGTTTCGTGGAATTATTTTTTGTGGCAATTGGGCATACATTTTGGAGCGATAATGTCGCCACCAAAAGGAGACATTTAGTGACAACCTTATGTAGTCGTCACAAATAATGTTTAATAATGAACTTACATGCAGCAATCCTAATATCGCTGCCATAAACCTTTAGCGGCGACATCGTAATATTTTATAGCGACTTTGCGGCGCTAAAAGACAGTTTTCTTGTAGTGTTATATATATAGAGAGAAGATGAAAATGACTTACAGAGTAAATGAGATAAAGTTGCTCGGCGAAGTAGATGAAGTGACCGAAAAGTCTAGGGAGTTGGGGTATTGATGGAGTAACTTTTCTAGAATAGTGTAGATGTACTCATTTGTATATTTCCATAGGTCGATCGGTTTAACATTCTGTCTTTGCTAATCCGTTACTACATATTTGATAATTATTAATTTTATATTAGTAGAAAAATAATATAGAACTAATAAAATAAGAGGGTATAATGACAAATATACCCTTGGTCTACCAATTTCTCATTTCTATATAATAGAAATACCTTTTGTAAGGAAATTGGTCTCTCTTGCATGACTTATTTTAGTTATGACATGTTATTTAGTATTAATTGTTTTTTTTTTGTTGGTAGGAGTTTGTGAATCTCTGAATTCTTTCCACTTTTCATTCTTAAATTTTGTTTTTCCTTTTTCATCCATTTTGTTTGTAAGGAGAAAAAGAGAGAGAGATGAAAGGTTTTAATTTGGTAATATGACCATTAAATATTTTCATTCATATAGAATGGAACAGAAGCTGTATATTGCAGACTCAGTGGTTTAAATCTGTCAGTATAAAGAAAAATTTATCCATATAACTTTTAAAGGTGAAATTTAGCACACTAGACTATAAGGACAAAATTTAAAGAGCAACCTTAAAAAAAAGGTCATATAGTGCAAATAATCCATATAGTTTATAGGGAAAATGACATTGTATAGCCGCTCTCAAAATAATATATATACATTATGTACGTTATATAAAAAATTATACAAATTTTATATAACTTTTCAACTACAGAATATAAATAATTTGTGGCACGAGCTAAAAGTGATAATATACCACAAAAGCTGGCTAGGCCAGTCGTTACCTCCAAGCCTTTTTAGGAGTAGTAGTTTTCAGACATTTACTTACCTTACATGAAATTTTTTAGAAGAAAACATTATACATATTTTTTGAGGTCATGCACATACATTGGATTAACAAAATTAACCAAAAGCCAAGTTGCTTCAATGTTCCTTCCCTTTTGCAACCTTTCCAGAAAGACATTACCATGAAAGTTGTCACAACATCAGCTAGGGAGCCCCATTACAATGTGTTCAATATAATATCCTTAGTAATGTTATGTTACTTCAAACTATAACAAACATGTAAATACCTTTTAAATTAACTATTTGCAAGAATAATAACACAATTATGAGAAACATTAATTAGAAACCACAAAACTGTAAAACTCAATTTGCAATTACCGACATTAGGTTAAGTTGCCTACAATAACAGGTAAATGCTGTAACCAAGAAATTAGAGAATAGCCTGCTATACTAAGTTAAATTACACTGGGAGTGTTTCTTTACATTGTTAGTGCATATAATTAACTTAAAAACCCCAACAAAATCAGTTCAAATCACTTACCAAAACTGGTCTGCTCATGCAGTAATGTTTAATGGTTGAAGTAAAATAATGAAGATCATTATCACCAGAAGTTGGAGTAGAAACTTGTGTATTGAGAGGAATCATGTTTGAGGGCTTTTTCCAAATGTCTGTTGCTCATTACAAAGAAAGAAAATAAAAGAAAGAGAACACGTAGTGAGTAAGTGTTACAATTGAGATAAAAGCAAGATCATATTACATAAGTGTAATAAACAAGGTATGGGAGAATAAGTGGTGTATTAGTCCATGGACTAACAAACATACATAGTTGTACAGGCAGTCCTAACTATGGAAAGGAATAAAGAGGGTATACAGAGAATTATAACTATGAAAAGAAATAAAGAGGAAAATGCTACAGGTTTATTATCAATCCCTGTAATTATGCATGCGATCTATGTATAGCACGAGCAATATGACTACATTTATTCTTTAACGCTCCTCCCAAGCTGGAGCATAGATATTGATCATGTCCAGGTTTTTACAAAGATAATCTACTCGAGTTTCACTCAACGCCTTTGTGAACAAATCAGCTAGTTTCTCTCCTGTCTTCATGTAGCCAATGGAGATCAAGTTTTCTTGAATCTTCTTACCAATAAAATGGCGGTCAACTTCAATATGCTTAGTTCTTTCATGATACACCTGATTTGATGCAATAAGGAGGGCAGCTTGATTGTCTGTCACGACATAAATTCTCAACCCTCGGGATCGTGATGACGCTTAACACCATACTTGCTAGGCAAGCCAATGTTAGAAATTAGTTAACCTTTTCTACTTCGCGGATTGGGCTTGGTGAAGTGTCGATGCAGGATGGGAAGGTTATAGCCTATGCTTCACGTCATGAATAAACAATTTAAAAATGAATGTTGAATCTAATATTTCCGAATAAATGATATCATAAATAGTGTTTGGAATAATAAACAAATCACGAG
This sequence comes from Nicotiana undulata, assembly GCA_005239495.1. Lineage (NCBI taxonomy): Eukaryota > Viridiplantae > Streptophyta > Magnoliopsida > Solanales > Solanaceae > Nicotiana > Nicotiana undulata. Next base: position 58,302 of record ML298485.1, on the reverse strand, counting down.
CTAATGATAACTATAAACTACCCCAGGGTCTGGTGTCAGAATTTCACGAACTACTAAAGAATACTACAAATAAATGGGCTGAAAGAAAATGTATTTCTATTTTTGAATGAACTAAAAACAATGCCTAAATAAAATAGGATAAGACTCCAAGAATCTGCGGACGCCAACAGATCTACCTCGTGTCTCCATGTAATGATGCTCAACTATGCTCGAAGGATCAGCTTTGACCAGTACCTGGATCTGCACAAAAAATGTAGAGTGTAGTATCAGTACAACCGACCCCATGTACTGAGTAAGTGCCGAGCCTAGCCTCGACGAAGTAGTGACAAGGCTACAACGGGGCATTTATAACATATCATGTGGATATTGTAACATAAAGCAAGAAAATACTTCTAAACTAAGAAAAATAATAAACTGAAGCAATAAATAAAATAAACACAGTCACCTCTTCCAGGTCTCAGCTATAACCAATTCTCACATAAGTATCCACATTTCTGCATTTCACTTTTTAAAATAACCGTAGGTACAAAATATGAGATAAAAAGTAAAGTAAAATAGAAAGATTTTTGTTCCTTGTGTTTAAAATCAGTAAATCATAAGTATTCTCCCTTATTGCTCCTTGTTGCGGGCCGCAACCCGCTCCCACATGTCCTCCCTTATTCCTCATCCCTATATACATATCACCCTTATTTCTCATGTTGCGACGTGCAACCCGATCCCACCTGTCCACCCTTATCACTCCTTGTTGCGGCGTGCAACCCGCTCCCACCAGACACTTTCGTCACTTTATTTATAAACGATTTCACAATTCAATTCAATGCCTTCCACAATAATCTTGTCTCAACAATTGCAATCAGAAAGTCGTACTGTTCATAACTTCATCAATTATCATTTCACAATGAAACCAACCGGAATTTATATATTTCGTAGAACACTGTCAACCAGCTCAACCTTTCATATATCACAATGAATTCAAAGTAACAACTAACACTTCCGAATTTCATAAAAACAATACTTAACAACAAGTTGATGAAAACAAGTAGACATGGAGGCATAGAAATCATGCACACAAGTAAATCAGGAATCTAATAATTGGGGATAGGGAAGGGATCATGTTAACAGGTAATTTGGTGGTGCGTAGATACTCGTCACCTCACATATACACCACACACATGCAAATTCAAATAAAAATTAGGTTGGGGGTTCTTATTCTCTCAAGTCAAGGTTAAACCAAGCACTTACCTCAATTCACCAGACCACTTACTGCTCAATTACAACTTTTCCTTTAGAACTTGCCTTCAATTCACTCGTATCAATGATTTGGAGAAGAAAATATTTTGGAAAAATCGCCTCTTGCATTCTAGGGTTCTAATATTTTTGAAAAGTGGTAAATAATCAAAGATAGGCTATATATATACGCGCCTCAGGCCTGACCATCGCTGTCAGCGGAATAATTCCGCTGCGGCGGAATTCTAGGCCTTGCCCCACCGCTGTCAACAGAATTAGGGGCGCGGCGGAGGAGTTCTGGCTTCACTAACCGCGGTCAGCGGAATTCCGGGCGCTGCAGCGGATCCTGGTCCGCGGTCGCGGAATTCCAAGCGTTGCCGCGCTTTTGGGTTCAGAGAGCTGAACCTACAACCTGCAACCTGCAACTTTTGATCTCCAGTTATTTTTCTAAGTGTCAAAATACTCTGTGGCCTACTCGAAACTCCCCCGAGTCCTCGGGAATCCAAACCAAACATGTACGCAAGTCTAAAAATATCATACAGACTTGCCCATGCGATCAAATCATTGAAATAACATCAAAATTTACAAATTCAACCTCAAAATCAAGATTTTCCTTAAGAACTCTCAAATTTCATTATTTCTCATCCGGACGTCCAAATCACGTCATATCAATTCTGATTCTCATCAAATTTCACAAGTACGACTTTCACATTATAAGAAACTTGTACCGGGATCTGGAACCAAAATACGGACCTGATACCAATGAATTCAAACACTAATCATTTCTTTATTTCCTTTAAAATTTCAGTATAACAATTTTCTTCAAAAAGATTTTCTAAGGCTAGGGACCTCAAAATTCAATTCCGGGCATACGCCCAAGTCTTATATTTTATTGCGGACCTCCTGGGATCGTCGGAACACAGATCCAGGTCCGTTTACTCAAAATATTGACCAAAATCAAATAAAACCAAATTTTAACTCTAAAATTTACTGTTTTCTCATATTTCCACATAAAGCTTTCCGGATTCACGCCCTTTCGGTCATCACATTGTCGCACCAAAGTTTTGCTTGTATTGGATCCTCCAATCCAATTTCAGTCAAAAGATGATGTATCCACATAATCTCACATGTAAACTGTGATATAGCTCTGTACTCGGATTGTGCACTAAATCGAGATACAACACTTTGCTTCTTACTCCTCCATGATACCAAGTTCCCTCCAACAAATACACGATCGCATGTAGTAGATCTTCGATCAATTTTGAATCTAGCCCAGTCAGAATCTGCAAAATACTTAGTACGAGTATGACCGTGACTGCTATATAATATGCCAAGTCTAGGATCTCCTTTCAAGTAACATAAAATTTGTTCCAAAACTGTCCAATGTTTGACCGTTGGTGTGGACATGAAATGGTTAACAACACTTACCGCTAAAGCAATATTTGGATGAGTCACAGTGAGGTAGTTTAATTTCTCGACTAACCTCCTATATCTCTCTGTATCATCATAAAGGTCGCCATCATCTTTCAAAAGGTGCACATCAGGAACCATTGGAGTATTGCAGGGTTTAGCTGCTAACTTTCCCGTTTTTGCAAGCAAGCCAACAATATACTTTCTCTGAGATAAAAGAATTCCCTTCTTGCTTCTATTTACTTCTACTCCCAAAAAGTATTTCAACATGCCCAAGTCTTTTGTATGAAACCTAGTATGTAGGAAAGACTTGAGGGAAGAGATCGTCTCATAGTCATTTCCTGTGATAACAATGTCATCGACATATACAACAAGGAGAATAATGCCAGTTGTTGATTGTCGATAGACGACCGAGTGATCACACTTGCTCATTTTCAGCCCAATCTTCTGAACTACCTCATTGAACTTGCCGAACCAAGCTCGAGGTCTCTGCTTCAAGCCATACAAGGACTTCTTCAAATGACAGACTTCCCAGTAGTTCCCCTGAGCAACAAAGCCGAGTGGTTACTCCATATACACTTAGTCCTAAAAATCACCATGAAGGAACACATTCTTGATATCCAACTGATGTAATGGCTAATTCTTGGAAGCATCTAATAAAATAAATAAGCGGACAGAAGTGAGTTTGGCAACCGAGGAGAAGGTGTCGGAATAATCCACCTCATAAGTTTGGCATACCCTTTAGCCACAAGTATAGCCTTAAGTCTTGCCACCGAACCATCTGGATTAACCTTAACTGATGAACACCCACTTACATCCCACCGGTTTCTTTTCCTTGGGCAAATCCACCAAATCCCACGTATGGTTATCCTCCAAGGCATGTATTTCCTCAAGCATTGCATCATACCGTTCGAGATGATTCAAAGCATCCTTCATTGTTTTGGGTACCGAGATGGAGTCTAAAGAAGCAATCATAGATCTAGACGTAGAGGATAAGTGGTCATAGGAAACAAAATTAGCAACAGAATATGTGGATTTGCAAGTACGTGTTGCGAAAAGCAATAGGAAAGTCAAGGTTTTACGTAGGATCAGGCGGTGGATGATCTGATGACGAAGGAACTGTTGCAGAACATGTATCATTCGTCTCTCACATCCGTGAGTAAACTTGAACAATTGACATTCTTGCTAACACAGTGGGAGGATGTGTCGAAGGCACAATAGTCGATTGGTGCGCAATAGAAGAACTAGGTTAAGGAGAATCATCATCTAGTTGTTCTGTCAAAGCAGGCATAACCTGATATACTAGCCACTCATCTTCCTCCCCCTAACTTGTAGAAATGGGAGGTGCATAGAAGAATGGTGTAGTCTCTGAAAATTCCATGTCGGTTGACACCATATATTTGCCAAGTTCAATAGAATAACACTGAAACTCCTTCTGGAGGCGAGAATAGCCCAAGAAAACACACTGCAATGCCTTGGGATCCAACCTGGTAATAGATGGTCGAACATCTCGAACATAACATGTACATCCAAATACCTTAGGTTCCACCAGAAATAATGACTTGTTTGGGAAGAGAACACCGTAAGACACATCACCAGCAAGCACAGTAAAGGACATGCAATTAATCAGAAACAAGTTGTAGAGACCGCATCAACCCAGAACTGTTTAGTAAACTTCATTTGGAACAAAAGTGCTCGAGTTGTCTCAAGCAGATGCCTATTCTTCCTCTCAGCAACTCCATTTTGATAGGGTGTATCAACACATGAAGACTGATGTAGTATACCATGTTGTCTCATATATGCCTCTTAGAATATGCACCGAAGCTTTGAATTGAGTTTTAACTTTAGCATAGAAGGCAGAAAAGTGAGTAAATACTTCAGAGCGACTCTTCATAAAGTAACTCCAAGTCATTCGAGAAAAATCATCTACAAAAGTGACAAAATAATTATGTCCAGTTTTGGAAACAATAGGACATGGTCCCCAAACATCATAATGAACTTACTCAAAAGCTGACTCAACTCGCTTATTAGCCCTTGGACCTAACGAGATGCGATGATATTTTTCAAATCGACACGACTCACAATCCAATGAAGAATTACTATGAAACTGAGGACATATCCTCTTCAACAAAGGTAGAGAGGGATGTCCTACTAGATAATGTGCTTCAAAAGGAGACACAACACTGAAGCATGCAGCAGGACGTGACTCCCACTCATCAAGGATGTTAGCTACAGTAATTGGAGAGGATGCTTTGTGTGACCGAAAGCTAGAAAATTCTTTGGATTGCCTGACATGTGATTTGTGGCACCTGAATCAATCACCCATTGATTTGAAGAGTTTACGTGACCTAGCAAACGCAGTGACTCAAGAAGATTCCATAAATGATTTATGATATTGAAGGAATTTCAGAAATTCATTTGAAACCAAGATTATTGGACTAGGAGTCGTAGCCATATTAGCCGTGAGTTAACTATCAAGCAGTAAATTGAGAAAACCAACAGAATTCCAGCAGCCACACCAATAATAATAGTCCACGAAATCAGTAAACAAAAGTAGTTTCACAAATCTGACCACAACCAGAAAAAATATAAGCACCACTCTAATCAAGAAGTCTAATATACGGAAGTCCCAACACACTATCGAGCCTCAAAGTTTAATAGAACTGAAATGAAAAATTTGAGGCACTTAAGCTTGGTTAGAGTAAAATGCAGACAAAAATTGAAGGACAAGAACTGGTATAGGCCGACATAAAGGAGCCACAGATCTCTCCAAATAAATTGGATTACCAGAATAATACCAAGAATTGTCGGAATCGAGAAGACGAATCTATATTGTCGAACAAGCTTTGTTGTTGTCAGTTCACATGCCTCCACAAGCCGGCAACACAGTCCCAAGAGATGTTGTCTCTAGGCCGAAAACCCTCTTCCACCTCCTTATACGGTGGATGTGAGGCAAACCAGTCACTCCCAAGGGTGACCAAAAATGAGACCGAACCCTCTCTCCTAATACGGATAAAGGATTCGATTTTCCAGCAAAGTTTTGAGCCTTAGTGGGTCTGGTACCATGTAATAAACAAGGTATGGGAGAATAGTTGATGTTTTATTCCATGGAGTATAGGGATGTGCACGGATCAGATCAGATCGGATCGAATTTAGCATATTTCGGATTCGGATTTCAGATTCTAGAAAATGCAATCCGAATCTGATCCGCATTATATCGGATCGGATTCGGATTTTAAAGTTTGGATCAGATCGGATTTTGGATCGTTATTATGTCTCAAAGTTGCAAACTAATATGTATATTTTCTTCGTAAAAGAGGCAATGCATTAAGAAAAATTCATGTTTATACAATTATGAGAGTACTATGGTGCCAATATAGCTAAATCTAGCAATTGTAAAGGTAATAACTTGGAGGAAGATGTAAAGGAAGTACTGACTATCCGAAATTAAAGTATAGTATTTATACATTGCCTAATAATTTCGGATTTCAGATCGGATCGGATTAAAGTATACCAATCCGAATCCGATCCGAAATCCGAAATTTTAATAAACACAATCCGAAGTCCGATCTAATCCGAAATCCGAAATTGAATGGATCGGTTCGGATTTCGGATACCCGATCCAAATGAACAGCCCTATTGGAGTAACAAACATATATAGTTGTGCAGGCAGTCCTAACTATGGAAAGGAATAAAGTGGCTATACAGAGAATCCTAACTACTGATAGATATAAAGAGGAAAATCCTACAGATTTATTATCAATCCCTATAATTATACTATCTAGGTATAGTACAAGGATTATGACTATCATTTTTTAACAATAAGGTTTCCAAATAATAAGGAAACGGCTAAAAAGGCAAGAACGATGTAATAAAAATAAAGTTAATGATTTATATTTTTATTTGACAAGACTCCAGAACATGCAAAAAAGAACAAGTAAAGATGTATTAACTGTTATGCTATCAATGCATACATTAATACAAGTTACAACATATTCGAAATCGCCACCCTCACTCAAGTTACAAAATAAATGAAGAAATTATGTAAATACGAGTACCTTTTAAAATAAGTATCTACAAGAATAACACAATTATGAAAAATAATGTTATATAGAAACCATAAAACTGTAAAGATCTCTTTGTAATTACCTTATAAGTGACTTGATTGTCCGAATATTATTTAACAACATCAATTCATAGAACTTAAACTCGATAAAAATGTATTGGAAGAACATTTACGATGGAAGAGAGCTATAGGTATTTTTCCATGCTTGGTGAGTTCAAATCTGTAAGCATCTCCTGCTTGGAGACCATTAGCTGCTCTGAATTTTGCCCACCCACGTACTATTCCAAAATGACGTCTATCTGCTAGCGGCCCTAGCCATACTGACCAAGATCTCTGTGCTTCATCTTTTAAAATCATCTCACACTTTTTATTCAACCCACTTGACTTTGCAAAATCTCGTGGAAGATACTACCATAAAATTTATTCAAATATGTAGAACAAGTTCAGTCGTCACCAAAAGAAAAAAAATGAAAGAAAAGGACAACAATAAAAAGCATTTCTGTAAACCATTAGGTTAAGTTGCCTACAATAACAAGTAAATGTTGTAACCAAGAAAATAGAGAATAGCCTGCTCTAATAGGTTAAATTACACTGAGAGTGTTTCTTTACACTGTTAGAGTATATAATTAACTTAAACTCTAACAAAGTCAGTTCAAATCACTTACCAAAACTGGCTTGCTGATTGAATAAGGTTTAATGGTTGAAGTAAAATAAGGAAGAATTATCACCAGAAGTTGGAGTAGATATTTGTGCATTGAGAGGAATCATGTTTGAGGGCCTTTTCCTAATGTCTGTTGCTCCTTATAAAGAAAGAAAATAGCAAAAAAAATAGAGAACGTAATGAGTAAGTGTTACAATTAAGTAAAAGCAAGATCATATTACATAAGCTTCCAAATTATAAGGAAACGGCTAAAAAAAGTAAAAATGATGTAATGAAAATGAAGTTTAATGATTTATGTTCTAATTTGATAAGATTCCAGAATATGCAAAAAGCAACAGGTAGAGCTGTATTAACTGCATTATGCTGTCAATGCATACACCAATACAAGTTACAACATATTAGAAATCGCCACCGCCCTCAAATTACAAAAGAAATGAAGAAATTCAAGGCCAAACCAACTAGAAAAAGGATAGTACACTGAAGCAGAGTTTGGTAGGACTAGTAAAAGTAATTTTACATGTTAAGCAACATGTTCGAAAAGTTACAAAAAGTAACTGTCTCGAAAGGCCTTCTGTTGAGTTGTCCCACGTCGGAGGGATTAGAGGTCCTTGGTCTCCTTATATGGTCTTGGGCAATCCTCGCCTCATAAGCTAGCTTTTGGGGTTGAGTTAGGCTCAAGGTCCATTTATCATGGTATCAGAGCCGAGATCTAGATAGATTGCGAAATTATCTCTCGCCCGATGTTACCCTCACTGATTTTCATCGGAGTTTTGAGGTTCCGCTATTTTCTCCGTTTGTTTTCTGAGTTCTTCTTTCCGGCGAGTTTTTTCATCGGTATTTTGGGCTTGCTTCTTCCGTATTGACGACGGAAATGAAAGCTTCCACTAGCAGTGAAGTTTTTCTAGTGATTGATCAATCTTCTTCTGGTGTTATCTGAAGAGGCGTCTATTTCGACCTAGGGTACGGTTTGCTGGATTCTGCCATTTTTTACTCAATCAACTAGGATTTGCTCGTCCCTGTGACTCTTGTTTACAAGGCCGTTGTTCCTTCCGGTCGCGAAGGAAATTTGGTAACCCTAGTTATCTCAGTTCACTTGTTCATTTGTGCGTGCATTTTTCCTGATTAATTGTATACAAAATGCCGAATAATGATAGTTCCACATCTGCATTACCAACTGCTCCTGTTTCTCGTTCTGCCTTTCACGAAGACGATTATACGCATCCATGTCATCCCTTTTATGTTCATCCATCTGATATTTTAGGATCTTCTTTAGTTTCTGTACCTTTTGATGGTACTGGGTATGGGAGTTGGAGACGAACCATTCTTGTGGCTTTAATAATTAGAAACAAACTGGATTTCATTAATGGAACTTCAGTTAAACCTCCTGATAGTTCTCCCTTGGCGAGACAGTGGCAGAGGTGTAACGATTTGGTTGTCTCTTGGTTAATCAACTCCCTATCCAAAGACATTGCTCGTAGCGTTGAGTACTCTGAACTTGCCAAAGATATTTGGAGTGAGTTGGAGGAAAGATATGGTCAGGCAGATGCTGCAAGGGTATTTGAACTTAAGAAAGAACTTGCTCACATCTCACAAGGATCACTTGATATTGCCTCTTATTTCAACAAAATCAAGCAATTGTGGGATGAAATTGATGCCTTGTCAATTAGTAGAGTCAGGTCATGTAGTAACTGTGGTTTCAAATCTGATTATCAAAAAGATGATGATGTTCAAAAGGTGTACCAATTTTTGATGGGTCTCAATGATGTATATGTGCAAACCAGAAGCAATATTTTCATGATCAAACCCTTTCCATCGGTGAGCACTGTCTACATCATATTACTGTCAGATGAGAAGTAGAGGCAGGTCTCTACAGTTTCTCCCTACATATGCATCTTTCAATGCTGGGATCTCTAAGCAAGGTTTTCCTTCCAGAGTCAACTTTGATACCCAAAGACCCCTTACATGCAAATATTGTAAGAAACCAGGTCACACTATTGACAAGTGCAACAAGTTACATGGGTATCCTTCAAACTTTAAGTTCACAAAAGGGTCTGCCAGTAGGAAAACTGCAGCTCATGTTGAAGTGAATTCTCCTTCTCCTCCTGTTAATGCGGATTCTAATGTGGTTCCTGGTTCTGTCAGATCATCTGACTCTAGTAATGCTTCAATGGTTTCTGGTGTAACACAATATCAATTCTCCCAACTGATGATGTTACTGCAACAGTCTCATGTATCTGCTGATTCCTCCACTACTTCCACTCCTATGGCTTCTGCCAACTTTGCTGGTAAGCTGTTATCAGAAAGTATTTTGCTCAAGTCATGCATACTTTCACAAGTAGATAGTTTTGTTTGGATAATAGACTCTGGAGCTTCTGACCATATGACCTCTCATAAAGATCTTCTATTTAATCTAAGGACATTACCTATACCTTGTCTAGTTTCTCTACCAAATGGTTACAAAGTAAAGGTTCATTTAATAGGATCCTTAAATTTGTTTCCAAATTTCACAATTCATCATGTTCTTTATGTCCCTTCTTTTCAATACAATCTTATTTCTGTTCATAAGCTATTAGAACAGTACAATGGGATTGTTCTGTTTACCAGAACTCTTTGTGCTATACAGATCCCTACTCTGAAGATGCCTCTGGTTCTTGGTAAACTGGACCACAATCTCTACAAGCTCCTACTTCCTCCTGTTGCTTCTCCCAGTACTGCATCCAGCTATTCTTCTAGTGTTATTTCCCCTATTATTCTCCCTGTTATTCCCCCAGTTATTTCTCCTGTTTGTGTTCTCCCTAAGATACAAGAAAGTGCAAAAAATGTAAATGTTGCTGATGTTGATGAAACACATGTTAGTACTGATGCAATTCTGAATAATATCAATAAAATTGATGTGGTTTGGCATTATAGACTTGGACATATTCCCTTTTTCTAGAATGAAACATATCTATATGCTTGGGTCAGAGTTATCCTCCAAACAATATTTTTCTTGTCCAATATGTCCATTAGCCAGACAAACAAGATTACCATTTCCTGATAGTAGCATAGAATCCACAAAACCCTTTCAACTGATCCACATTGACACTTGGGGTCCATATCATTCTCCCACTTATTCTGGCTCCAAATATTTTATGACTATTGTTGATGACTATTCAAGAGCCACTTGGACACACCTAATAGGAGCCAAAAGCAATGATTTTGACCTCTTAAAAGCCTTTGTTGCTATGACTGAAACTCAATTCCAATTAAAAGTCCGGCGTGTAAGAAGTGACAATGCCTTAGAATTGGGGTCCGACATTCTTGGATTAAAGTTCTTTTCTGAAAAAGGGATATTGCATCAGACAACATGTCCTTATACTCCACAATAAAATGGAGTTGTGGAAAGAAAACACAGACATCTCTTGGAAACTGCTAGAGCCCTTCTTTTCCAATCTGGTCTCCCTCTTAGATTTTGGGGAGACTGCATACTCACAGCCACCTACTGGATAAATAGATTCCCTTCTAGTGTATTAAAGAACAAAAGTCCCTATGAGATCTTGTACAACAAACATCCCACTTACTCAAATCTTAGAGCTTTTGGATGTTTATGTTATTTTACTGTTTCAAAACCTCATAGGGACAAACTTCAGCCTAGGGTATTATTCCTTGTGTATTAATTGGTTATCCCTTTGGAAAAAAGGGTTACAAGTTGTATGATTTACAAAATAAAGCTTGTATTATCTCTAGAGATGTTGTATTTCATGAACATATTTTTCCTTTTGTCAAATCTGGATCTTCTTCTCCTGTTATGTCAAACCTGCCTTTTTCTGCTTGTTTTGATCATTCTGTTCAACAACATTCTTCATTGTCTCATGATCTATTTTATCCTGCACCATCAGTTGCATCTCCTATTTCTCCTCCCCCCTCTAACCCTTCTCTTTCTGACTCTAATCTCCCTCTTTCTTTTCCATCTGAATCTGATTCTCCTCCTTTTCTTTCTAAATTTGATTTTCCTCCTTTAAGGAGATCCTCTAGACCTCACAATCCTCCTTCTTATTTGCAGAATTATGTCTGCAACTTACCTACCTCTAGCTCCAGGTCTGCTAATTCAACTGTTGTGTCTACTTCTAGTGAACATATTTTTGAGCCTACTACTTACTCTCAGGCAGCAGCTATCCCTGAGTGGCAGACTGCTATGAGAAAGGAGTTTGAGGCATTGGAAACTAATGGTACTTGGGACATAGTTGAGTTACCCAAAGGCAAGAAGCCAATTGGCTGCAAATGGGTATACAAAATTAAGTACAAAGCTGATGAGAATATAGAAAGACATAAAGCTAGGCTTGTAATTAGAGGTGATACACAAGTTGAGGGAATAGATTTTCATGAAAATTTCTCTCCGGTAGTTAAAATGTCTATTGTTAAAGCTTTAATTGTTGTAGTTGTTAAAAGAAATTGGTCCTTGTTCCAATTAGATGTTAATAATCCTTTCTTGCATGGGGATTTAGATGAAGAAGTTTTTATGAAAATCCCATCTGGTCTTTCAGTATCTACTGCATCTAATGCTTCTGTTCTAAACAATTTGGTTTGTCGACTGTAAAAATCTTTATATGGTCTGAGACAAGCTTCAAGGCAATGGTATGGAAAGTTATCTCAGTCCTTGGCTTCTAGAGGTTATTCACACTCATTCAATGATTATTCCCTTTTCATTAAGGGTTCTAGTGATGCTTTAGTACTTTTAGTAGTCTATGTTGATGATATCATCATCACTGGGACAGATGTGGCTGAGATTGATGCTGTGGAAAACTTCCTTCATGATCAATTTAAGATTAAAGATCTAGGCCACCTTAACTATTTTTTGGGCATTGAGGTTTTGTATTCTAAGGGTGGGGTGTTGTTACATCAGAAAAAGTTTGTGAATGACCTTCTCAAAGAGTTCCATTCTTCTGATTGCTCATCAGTTATATCCCCTCTTGAAATGCATGACAAGTTACATGCTAATCATTGTGATCCTCTGTCCATTCCTGAGACTCATAGGTGCTTAGTGGGTAAGCTCAATTTTTTAACCCATACAAGACTTGATATTTGCTTTGCAGTCCAACATTTGAGTCAATTCATGCAACGGCCTTGTCTTCCTCACATGCAAGCTGCCTTGCGCCTACTCAGGTATCTCAAGGGTACTCTTGATTTTGGGGTTTTCAACAACAATTCTTCTGACCTTTCATAGTGATTGGGGTTCATGCCCGGACAGTAGGAAGTCCATCAGTGGGTTTTGTATTTTGTTAGGGGGCTGTTTAATTGGATGGAAGTCCAAGAAACAATCTGTAGTCTCTTTATCATCTGCTGAAGCTAAATACAGGTCCATGAGTAAGGCCACTGCTGAAATCACTTGGGTTTGCAGACTTATTTCTGATTTTGGTGTTATTTCCTCTTCTCCTGTTACTCTGTTTTGTGATAACCAGGTAGCCATCCATATTGCTAAAACCCCTGTTTTTCATGAGCGCACAAAGCACATTGAGCTGGATTGTCATTTTGTTCGCACCAAGTTGAATGAAGGTTTGCTTCAGCTGCTTCATACTTCCAGTGTCAATCAGCTTGCTGATATGTTTACTAAGCCATTGGGGGGTGCTCTTCATCATCTACATCTTCCCAAGTTGGGGGTTATCTCACCCTCCAACTTGTCGGGGGGTGTTGAGATACAAGAAAGTGCTATTACTTAGCTTTTATTACTTGGGTCATTTCTTTCTTCCTTTTACTATTGGGCCTGAGCCCACATTGTATTTTTATTTAATTGTTGTATTAAGTAATGGGCTGGCCCAGTTAGAGGGGTGAAATTTAGTTTGTACATAAATAGATTCTCATTCTGAGATTGAATAGAAAGAAATCTAGAAGCTTCCGCCTCTTTTCTTCTCCATCTAACCTTCATCGATCTCTTAGTAATGGAGTTTTATCACCTTCCACACAACTTATTTTATGCATAGCTATTTTACTCTTTTATTAGAAACAACTTCTCTATCCTCACAAGGTAGGGGTAAGATTTGCGTACACACTATCCTCCCCAGACTCCACGGTGTGGTGTAAGACTGGGTATGTTATAGCTATTTAACTCTTTTAAAGAAAAGAAATTTTTATAGACATTATCATTTATCAAATATCGTTGTAAAGCATAAGAATTTTTCTTTCAGCATTTTGAAAAACAAAAAATTGAAAATTTGTTCTCATTGAACCAGGGACAGGACAGGACCTGCCATTAAGAGACTCGATAAATATATAAACTTGACTAAATAAAATAGAGCAGACTGCCTATAAATGACGAAGCACTCTTCTTATAACAAGCAAAAGGAACAAAAAAGGAGACATATTTAAAAGAAAGTACGATGTTATATACAATTTAGATACACTATTTATGAAATGGCATAGTAAGAAGATCGAAGAAAAATAAGAGGTTCTCTTAAATCAGAAAACTTATTTCATAAATTTCCAAATTGTTTTTTCTCCATCAGTAACAACCTCAAAATATTCTTTGTTGTTATCTCCGATTTAGTTTTCTAACTATTTGTCTTGCTATCAGGGCTCCCTTCACCTTCTTTAGCCGAGGATCAACCGGAAACAGTCTCTCTACCCTTCCAGGGTAGGGATAAGGCTGCGTACATCCTATCCTCTCCAGACCCCATTTGGTGGGATTATACTGGATAGTTGTTGTTGTTGTAGTAACAACCTCAAACATCATATGATCTCCCACCTTTAAGTCATTTGAGTCATGGAACTCACGCCATCTACCACCAAGATAGACTTGAGTACGGTAGGTAGTTAGCCTTAAATTCCATGACCTTTGTTTTTCATCTCTAATAATCAAACCACAATTGTTGGTAAGACCATTTGCCAATGCAAATTGAGTAGGAATACGCTGAAATCATTTATAATAATTTCCACATTTCATCACTTACAAAGTAATTGTTTAACAGGGCATATGGTTTAACAGTGTATACAAACTGAGATGGACTAAAAGGGTTGTGAATAGCAGCAATGATAGAATGCAAGACTTTGATTTGTCTGTTACATTGTTAATTATAAACAAAACCATGTCAAGAAATTACATAGCATGACAAAAGAGAGTTATTTTAATCTAAATTACACTCTTATTTTAAGACTAAAAGAATTCATTTGCAAATTCATAAAGTATACATTAATGGACTCTAAGATCTTTCCTTTGAATTCAAACAATAAAGATGTTACTAAACCCGACAAACATACAATTTATCCAAACATTATATCCGCAATAAAATATAAAATGATAAATTACGAAACGACGGGTAATAAACATCCAAACAAGCTGTAAAGATCTTACCTTTGGATTAAACATTATTGGCTTCTTCTTCTTGTTGTTGGAGATACTGTGCATATTCTCTATCACAATGACTTGAATCAAATATGACAACCTCAAACTCCATATTTCCTTCATGTCTGAACACCAATAAATCTCCCAATTGCAAATCATGATGTTCTGCAAAATCAGACCAACCCGCTTCGAATCGATAGTCATTCAGCTTCACCAGCCACTTCTTAGTTCTTACCATCCCTTCTCAATATTGCATTTTCAACATGGTCATGTCCCTTTAGATACTTCAAGAAACCAACAGGAATTGTCTAAAGTACAATATAAACTTAGATTAGCCTTTTCCCAAACTTTTGGGCAGGAAATTGTACTAACTATCATACATGCATATAATAAACAATTAAAAAATGTTCATATGGACTATGCTTTTAAATTTTTAGGGGCTTTTTACTCCGAGACGGATCTAAAATTTCTAATACATGGGTACATTATTCAGAATAAGGAAGAAAAAATATATTAGATGGGACCGTCAACCAAGTGTACCATTGAACCTTATTGGAGCATAGATAACGACAATTAATATTATACCAATTTTAGAAAATATGTACATATTTCTCCATAATTTCCCTTCTAAATCCGCCCCTGCTTTTTTACCTCTATGTCATAGATGCATATAATAAACAAAAGAAAAGATGAAATGCATATCATACTCACAAGACCATTCTTGAAACCAGGTTTGAAAAAATGAGGTTTCTTTGGAGGGACTTTCATGGCATGCAGTCACAGTGAACAAGTATATACTCCCCCGTTTTAATGTATGTGAACATGTTTGATTGGGCACGAATTTTAAAAAAAATGAAAACTTATAGAATTTGTGGTTCTAAACAAGTTAAAAAAAGAGCTTATGATATTTGTGTGATTATAAAAATTTTTATTAAGGATAAAATTGTAAATTTAAGCTAAATTGTTTTTCAAATTTAGAAAGGGATAAACGGAGGGAGTATATCTCTTCTTTAACTCTGTTTTTTTGTTTGTAAAAGGTGTAACTTATGTTCATTGGGATGAGTTTTTAGTGGAATTTACTGACAGCAAAGGCAGCTTTTCCAATTCAGTGGACTGTGCAAATCAATAAAAGACATCATACGACACATTCAGCAAAGACCACATTTTCAAAGTTGAAGAGAAATGGCGTAAGCTTACCGTCAACCAGAGAGAATGCTACAGTCATTGGGACAAAGCAAAGCAAAAATGGCAAAAGGGGAATCGATCAGCATAAATGAAATATTTTACAGGCGTCGGAATTGGCGGATTTATCAAAAATGGTGGATTTTGTGGGAGTGTTAATCCAAATTCCGAGGGGAGTCAAAACCCAAAGGGAAGTTAAACTGACGGCGCTACATTTTTATTGTGGAAACTTTCATTTTTTCTAAACCGAATACAGAATTATAAAACTAAAATTTCATAAATTTGTTTAATATGTTTGGTGTAAATTATGACTGGAAAGTTGAAACATAACAAGCAAAATACAAGTAGCGGTGAAATTGGTCTCTCCTGCATGAATTACTTTAGTAGCTACGTGTTTTTTATATATATATATATTTTATCATGCATCAATTATCAACCGTAAAAGAGTTCGATACGTCTCTCTATTATTAATTATTGTTAAAGAATGTCCTTCGTTATACTATCCGGTCAAAAGACTTCTTACCGTTACACTATTAAACACTACTAGAAATTTGATAAAAAGCGATCAAAAATTTGCGATTAAAGTTGGCTAGTAAAAAAAAGCGACCAAAGTTGGTCGCTAATTTGAAAAAAATTATTAAATAATTATTTTAAATAATTTACCGACCAAGGTTGGTCGTTTTTTGGTCGAAAGTGGTCAACATGTTGACCGGGCTGGTCAGATTTGCTTGGTCAAAGAAATATTGAAATTAGCGACCAACTTTGGTCGCTAATGTGGGACCCAGTTATAACGTTTTAATAATTATATTATTATTTTAAAAAAATTTATAAAATATAAATTATTGAAAAGTAGCGCCCAAAGTTGGTCGGCTATGAAATTTGGGACTCAGTTATAATATTTAACAAGTATATTATTATTTAAAACATTTTATAAAATATAAATAACTCAGTTGGTCGCTAATTTTTAATTTCTGGATAATTATCGACCAAAGTTGGTCTCTTTTCAAGTCAACATTTGTCAAAATTAAAACTCACTTTTATATTTACTATCTAAATAATATAAATGTAATCCGTTAACACTTTTGTAATACAAGGGATAAATACACTAAAATATACTTTAACATGTTACATATGTAGTTAAAGTAGTACAACAAAGCGTGTTATATATATATATATATATATATATATATATATATATAGAGAGAGAGAGAGAGAGAGAGAGAGAGAGAGACGTTTTGTTTTTAATATTCAACGATGCATCTGAGTAGGTTATAAGTCGATGAATCAATTGACACACAGATATATTTGATGAAAAATTATATATACTAATTAGGATCTTGACAAGTCTATCAATCCCTAAAAGAACCTGAGGTCGGTATATTGAGATAAGCGACCAACTTTGGTCGCTATATGTGGTCGCTTTTTGCCGGATTTCTAGTAGTGAAACAAAAATACCGCTAAATAGACGGAATCATTATAAAAAGTCGGAATTATTGTGGCGGTTATATTACGGCGGTTCCAAATAACCGCCACAAAATCTAATATAAAATAATGTTTCAAAAGTCATCGTGTATTACGACGGTTGGAAACTGCCATTATATATTAAAATAACTAACATAATACCTATGTTTTCTTGTAGTGAATAGACATGTGGCATGGATCTAAGGCTTAAGACTATCCGGGCTTTTTCAACCTAAATTGAACCGAACGTGTTCCGGACCACATACTTGACCCATTCTTCTCCAACTAATTTAAAGTTCAAAACCCTAAGTTTTCAACATATTTCGTCCCCCTAATCACAGAAAAATTATCTCTTCTCCATTACTCAAAATTCATATTTGCAAAACTCAAGATTCAGTTTTAAAGGTGGGTTCAATGTCCGATTCAACTGCTACATCAAAGAGGAGGTATTATTGTAGGGAGATTGCCAAGAACTTCAAATCAACCACACCTCAAAATCCCGGAAGGAGATTCTATAAGTGTGCTAAACCTGAAGTAAGATTTAATATTGCTTGTGATTCGTTGTTTTAACATATTATACAAATTTCGCTCCTCTTTTCAGTAACATAAATATTGGTTGTTTTTATTAAAATGGGTCGTGCGGATATTGAAAAGGGCAAGATGAATCCTTCCCGGATAAAGTGTTGATAGAAATTAACAAGTTGCAATGTAAATTAAATGCTGCTAATGTGACAATCAATATGTTGAATCAATTGTTGGATACGTGCAAATATAAAAGGGACAAATTGCTGGAAAAAGTTGATGTATTAGTGACTGTAAAAAATATTAAAGTGAATAAAGCAAAGAAAAATATACCTTTAGAGCACTTGTAGTGGAAATCAACAACTTTCGTCTAGGGTTCTAGCGAAGTCCTCTAGAGAGAGTGAAAGAGAAGTGTAAAGTGGTCCACTAACTTAGGTTCTCGTGTTTTTGGTTGGAGAAGGGTGGGTCAAATATGTGGGTCGGGAGCGGGTTCGGTTCAATTTGGGTTATAAAAAAGAACCAAATGCTTTTGAGCCTTAAATCCATACTACGTGTCTATTTCGTCTGTTTATAAGGGATATTTCTATCTAATAGTGTAACGGTAAGGAGTTTTTTGACATGATAGTAACAAAGGATATTTTTAAACAATGATTAATAGTAAAGGAATCAATCTAAATATGTTCGGCACAAGCTCAGTAGGTTATATTTATCTGCAAAAAAGACTATTTATGGAATTATTTTTTAAGATGAAATTTAGCACACTAGACTAATGAGAATATAACTCAAAGAAGAAGAAAATTACGGGTTAATACAATTGAAAGAATAATGCTACTAATTAAACTTGGTCCATATTTTACTTTCTTACATTGTTTGGCCTACTTTGTATACAATTTGGAATTTCTTTTTCATCCTTTAGCCTTACATTAAAGACTCGTTTCTTCCACAACCCACGTAAGCTTCGTTCATATATGAAATCCTATTTGTTTTACTTCTTTGATTTTACCTTCTCTTTTTCAGATGTTCATTCATGATAAAAACAAAACAAAGAAAAAGTAGAAAGTCAATCACTTCTTAATTTTCAAGAAGTTAGCATCTGCATATTTCTTCTAGAGTATGTAGAAATTCAAGTTTTACAATTCTTATTAATAATTAAGTACTTGGGGGACAATTAGAAAAGCTCCATCATTAGATTCAAGTTTGTTAGATATAACACTTGATTGATTAAAAAAAAATCTCCATTGAAGAGCTGAAACTTTATGTTTGAACCATATATGAGATTTTGAGTTTGAAAGCAAAACTTCTTTTTTATACTTGGATCTGAGATTTGAGGTTAACGTCGAAATGAGTGTTGTCGGGTTTGTTTGGAACAATATTGGGTATTGTTCAAATCGATTGAAAAAAATCAAGAGAATTTCAAAACCTAAATTTGAAGTAGATTTAAGCTATACTTGAGTTAATCTCACAGAAGCTCAAGGAAGAGGACGAAGTCAGTTTTTTATATAACAATATATAATGTTGTAGTATAATATTTTATAAACATATCTTATACACTTTTATACACCTGTATACAAGATGTACCTGTTGGTTTTTAAGCTATTAATGCTTAAAATATGGTGAATGAGAAATGGAGGGAAAAATGAAATATTTGAGTTTCCCTCCTTGATTGTCCCAAATGGGAAGAGGAAAAGATTTTTTATGGGTATATAAGCAATTGTTCTTCTTCTATCTCATAAAGAGTTGAGAAGAAGGCAAGTCTCCTGTTTGTCGTCGTTTTGATTAATTTTTAGACCAAATTTATTTGTTAATAGTAAATATTAACAAAAATATTATTAAATATTTATTTTAATAACAAAACATTAATATTAAAATAAATACTAATATTAAATCCAATTCAGTTATCCAATTTTCAGTTTTCTATTTTTGTAACAGAAAATTAACTACCCTCTTCAATTTTTTGAGTATTCCATTGATGTTATGACATTTATTTTATGGTCGTTTTGCAAAAACAACCATTCTGAAGATTTGCACCTCTTCAGATTTCAGCCCAACTTTGGCTATAAATACAAGTCCATTCTCTCAGATTTTCCATACGAATTTTCTTAGTTCTTCTCCTTTCTTCTGCATATTTTAACTTCAAAGAAAGCAACAGTAAGTGTGATTTGCTACTGAACATTATGTTCGTTGAAACACTGGGGTTTGAAGTACCACTACACCAGTGTGTAATTCGTTCTATACTGGGAGGAAATAATCCATAACCTTGGGTACTAGGAGGGGATTAAATTCCTTAAGGAAACACTATGAATTCAGTGAGATCGAATTGGTTTTATTTCGTTTACATTTCTGTTTGAATATTATTTTATTATCTCCAGAATTATTTTACAAATACAATTTACTAACAAGCTTAAGAAATTTAATATATTTTCTGTATTTGTGTTATATTCACTGTTTCTGGAGAGTAAAACCTTTGTGGTTTACTACTCTATCGAAGATTAAAATCTACATGATTTTAACGTTTGTGTCATTCTTTTACAGAAATGACGAATGATACCGGAAACCAAGATGTTCTGATGGTAACTTCCAATGTCTCAACGAGCCGAACAACACCGATAACATTGGCACCGGCGGAGAAACCCGGAAAATTTTTCGGGATTGATTGGCAGCAAAAGATCTTCTACTTGACTACTCTAAGTCTCCAGAAGTTCATCAAGGAAGATGTTCCTGTGTTGTCCGATGAAACTCCAGAGAATGAACGCTTTCTCGTTATTGAAGCGTGGAAGCACTCTGATTTTCTGTGCAAGAATTATATTCTTAGTGGACTGGAGGACGCTTTGTATAACGTCTACAGTGGCGTGAAGACGTCAAAAGAACTGTGGATTGCGCTTGAAAAGAAATATAAAACTAAAGATGTCGGGTTGAAGAAGTTTGTTGCCGCAAAGTTTTTGGACTACAAAATGGTAGATAACAAGTCTGTTATTACCCAAGTCCAGGAATTGCAAGTGATTATTCACGATCTCCTTGCTGAAGGTATAATTCGAACTAATTCTAATGTTGAAAGTAGTAATTTTAGTAGTTTTACTAACAGAAGTTTCATTGAAGGTCTTGTCATCAATGAAGCATACCAAGTAGCAGCAATGATCGAGAAGTTGCCTCCTTTGTGGAAGGACTTCAAAAACTATTTGAAACACAAACGCAAGGAGATGTCCCTTGAAGATCTCATTGTTCGGTTGGGAATCGAAGATGACAACAAAGCTACTGAGAAGAGAGGTCGTGGAAACTCGACAATAATGGGAGCAAACATTGTTGAGGATACTTTTCAAAATAAGAGAAAGAGGAAGCAGGCTTCTGGACCGAAAAACAACCCAAGCAAGAAGCGGTTCAGTAGAAATTGCTACAATTGTGGAAAAGCCGGACACAAATCTACGGAGTGTTGTGCTCCGAAGAATAACAAGAAGAAGGGTCAAGCAAACATGGTTGAAAAACATGATGATGTAGATGACTTGTGTGTCATGCTTTCCGAATGCAACTTGGTGGGCAATCCTAAAGAGTGGTGGATTGATTCTGGAGCCACTCGCCATGTTTGTGTTGTTAGAGAAGCTTTTGCTACTTATGCTCCTGTTGGATGTGGGAAGATATTTCTCAAAATGACTTCCGGCAAAGTGGTGACTTTGAACAACGTCCTTCATGTTCTCGAGATTAAGAAGAATTTAGTCTCTGCTGGACTTCTTGTTAAGAATGGTTTTAAATGTGTATTTGTATCTGATAAGGTTGTAATAAGTAAGAACGAGATGTTTGTATGAAAAGGTTACCTCACCGAGGGCCTTTTCAAGATGAATGTAACGGTTGTTGAAAATAATAATAAAATTTCAGCTTCGTCTTACTTACTTGAGTCAAATGAATTATGGCATATACGTTTGGGTCATGTCAATATAAAATCTTGCGAAAAATGATTAACTTGGAAGTATTACCTAAGTTTGAATGCAACAAGTCAAAATGTCAAGTAAGTGTGGAATATAAGCATGTTAAACATCATTATAAGTCAGTTGAAAGGAATTCAAATCATTTAGACTTAATTCACACAGATATTTGTGACATGAAGTCAATACCATCTCGCAGTGAAAAGAAGTATTTCATAACTTTTATTGACGATAGTACTAGATATTGCTATACTTAATAGTAATGATGAAGCAATAGACGCACTCAAGCACTACAAAAATGAAGTTGAAACACAACTTAACAAGAAAATCAAAATGATAAGAAGTGATAGGGGGTGGTGAATATGAATCTCATTTTGAAAAAAACATGATTAGAATATGGAATTATTCATCAAACAACGGCCCCTTACACGCCCCAATCCAATGGGATTGCGGAAAGAAAGAATCGCTCATTAAAGGAGATGATGAACGCATTGTTGATAAGTTCTGGTTTGCCACAAAACTTGTGGAGGGAAGCCATTCTTACGGCTAACCGAATACTAAATCGAGTACCTCATAGCAAAACACAATCCATTCCGTATGAAAAATGGAAAGGAAGGAAGCCCAACTTGAATTATTTTAAAATGTGGGGGTGTTTGGCAAAAGTGCAAGTTCCTAAACCCAAAAAGGTGAAAATAGGACCGAAAACCGTTGATTGTGTTTTTATAGGATATGCGACCAATAGTAAAGCATATCGATTTCTGGTTCATAAATAAGAAAATCCCCACATTCATAATAATACGGTTATAGAATCAGATAATATTGAGTTCTTTGAAAATATATATGTTTAACCAAAGAATGAGTTTCTTTAGCCAAAGCTATTTTAAGAAGAACACGGGTTTCTGATAACCAGAAAATATGCTAAAGACTGTAAGTAAATTCGCAAATAAGAAGCAATAGGATGCGTAAAATAAATATATTGCTATATCGATTCAAGTGTGTCTTTACAAGTTATATTTTACTCCCTTATATAGGGAATTTCTTAATATAACGTCTACCCTTTCCAATGATTGAGCATTAATGACTAATAATGGCATTAATGTAACGTTACAATGATTGACCGTAACTGTTGCGTGAAGGTTTTGTAACGTTTGGCTCGTAAATTGAAGATCTCCGAATATGCCCTTTATTCTGCCTAGATTCATTCCGCCCATGTCTCTTCATATTCTCAACTAGGTTGATATTTTCGTAGCTGATTGCCCCGTGGGTATGCTATTATGTGCCTCTTTGCCTCGTACTTCTTCATAGAGTCACGTCCAGTTGTCACGTTTTCATTGTTCCACATAGATTGTTGAATCATCACAATTGTTACACGTGTGAAGCTTTTTTTTTTACCAATACAGATAGTCCCCCTACTTACCATTTATTTATCGATTAATATTTGGTAAGTGGATCCTCATTTATGGCTGAATATTTTGCCACCGCTTCACTCATAACATTGCATCCATATCTGAATGTAGGCATCGCTTGTCACTTCTATTTAATGTTCGTGCCACGTGGTGTTACCGGATTGGTTCTGCAATTGTTCAGCGCCTTTTAGGGCTTTTTGCGGTTGCATCAGTACTGAAGTGACAACTTCAATTATGACTTTCACATCACTATTGTTTCCATTTTTTGACGGTTGCCTTTGAGTATAAATATCCATTTTCCTTTCTTTACTTTCACGGAAAACTTCTAACCTTCATTATTCGTTTGCAAATTTTTTTGTCTTGGTAAATATGTCTTCTTCAAACCAGCAATCTAAGAGAGTCATTAATGTAGATGATTTGACTCCTTCTTCTACTTCGACGCGGAGCCGAAGAGGCGGTAGGCTTAGGAGTTTAGGTTCTACCCCCTCCATGGGTTCCTCTTCTTCTCATGTTACTCCCCCATCTTCTTCTAGGTCTGCCGTTTCTTTATCCTCTCCAAGGGCTAGGGCTTATAGATCTTCTTCAAAAGGTAGAGAACATAATGAACCTCTGCGTGAGCCAAGGGTCGATGAGATAGTACCTGCGGAGTTTTCCTTTGCTAGGGATAGTCAGACCTTAAAAGAACAGCTTTCTTCCATGTCTTCTCATGACGGTGCTGACATGTACCCTACCCAGATAACTGAGGGTTTAATATCTCTTGTACGTAGGGACTGTTACTGGAATCCTGATTTTCCTGTTTTCGTTCCCAATAGTAATCAAAGAATAACCTCTTACAAGGTTGGGTATTCTTTTGTTTATACTTATCCTTTCACGTTAGGATTCAAGCCTCATATCGACCATGTTATCATCGAGTTTTGTTGATTCTTTAAAGTTTGTCTGGGACAAGTCGGTCCTCTCGTGTGGCGAGTTTTTGCGTGCCTTAGATACTTGGCCAATTTAGCTTCGGTCCCCTTTACCTTTTATCATCTCATTCACCTCTATTCCCCAATGTTGTTCCGCCAAGGAGTGTTTACTCTCGCGGCTATGAGTAAAAGGGTGTTAGTAATTCCTGATGAAGATAAAGATCGAGGGTGGTACCTTCGGTATGTTGTTGTCCCTACTGCTCGTTTAGTAGGTGAAGAAAATCTTCCATTCCCTGAAAAGTGGAATCTTGCACGTGAGTACAATTTTGCTCACATTCCTGCTTTTGATACCTTATCAGTACCGTAACTGTTTCTTTTCTTTGCAGCAATCATGGGAATCGTTGAGAATGTCTCCGGTTTGCGATTGGGTAGAAAAACTCTTGGTAATCGCTCCTTTAGAAGAACGTTCGTGGAAATACCTCTCGGGGAGGTTTGGCTGGAAGGTTAAGACCCACGGTGAGCGAAGTTTTTGTTTTTACTTCTTTCTTCTATTGAGTTTTACCTGATACCCTTTATTTGGTAGGGTTTCCTGCTCGTGGTATTTCTGTTGCTGCTTCAAAGTTGTCCCTGGAAAAAGATCAGGAGATCATTTATGGTTCTTCCTCTTCAAAAAGAAAAGCAATTGGGTCAAGGACCTTAGAGGAGGAGGGTTCTTTAGTTCATAGGTTACGTAGGAGGAAGGTGGTCTCTGACGATGAGTCTGCACCTGTCATTGACCCTCCCGTGCCTGAGTCTGAATTGTCTGCCCCCGAGGATGCAACTCCCTCTCCTGCTCGTGAATCAGTTGATCTCCTGTTCCGTGAAGGTTTTGGTACCATAGCCGATGAACCTCACCTTGCTGTTTTTTGTCCTCCTGCTCCTAAAGAATTTCCCTCAACTACTCCTATTATTGTTTCTGCTCCCATGTCTATTCCCGTTCATATGGTTGCTTCTGCTCCCGTGGCTTTCTCTGCCTTTCATACTTCTATGCACATGGTTATTTCATATGTCCCTTCTTCCGTGCCTTCTGCTGCAGAAGTAGGGTCTTCCAGCAAGGGGTAGATGAGGCAGGTGATGATAGAGGTTCCAACAGCGGGAAACCTCTTCAAAAAGTCGGGCCAGGCTGACGTATGGTTAAAGCCATTGATAGGTCCGACTGAGAAAGCTAAGTTGGACAGCCACGGTTCCCTCACTCGGCTAAATGAGATTGTGCACTCTTCTTTAAAGGTAAATGTGCTCTCCTTCACATGTATTCATATTCATTTTTATCATATCTAATTTTATCTCCTTTTGTAGATCAATCTTGTAGGCACAGAGTTAATGAAGAGGGTTTCTCAAACGAAGCAGGCAGCAAGGGATTTGCATATCGAGGCAGATAATTGGAAAAAGTAGTATGAGAGTTTACAACTCGACATGGAGGCAGTGGAGGAAGAAACGTGTACCTTAGAGCAGCAATTCAGGGTTATGACAGCAGAGTTGGCCGTCGAGAAGGCGTCTTCCAATCAGGCAGGCAAGGACAAGAGTGTCTTGGAGTCTTTATTCGCAGAGCAGCTTTCCCGTGCCTCTGAGGAGATTAGGAGTTTGAAGGCCTTACTGGACCAGAAGGAGGAGTATTCTGGTGAACTTGTTCAATCGCTCACTCAAACCCATGAGGACCTCCGCAACTCTTTGGAGAAGGTCCAATTTCTAGAAAGGTCTCTCGCTCCTTTAAAGGCCTCTCATGATGTTGCTGTGGCTGAAAGGGATGAATTAAGAGCTGAAGTTGAAATGTGGGAAAAATATTATGAATCTCTTGAAGACAAAGCAGTCGTTGATGTTAGTCGGTCTTATATGAACTCTGGTCTTGACACATTGACGGAAATGGGGCAAGAGGGTTTTGACTTAGAAGCCGAAAATTACTAAAACCAAAGAGATCATTGAGAAGTCTCAACAAAGTCAAGATCTTTCTTCCCCAGTGGTTTGAGGTCCATGTTGCTCGTGTCTCTCCATACCAAGCCGAACCTCTTGTCGGTGAAGATAACCCCCCATCTGAAGAAGTTTAAGAAATTGGTTCTCCCCCTTTTTTTCTCTGTATCAATTGGTGGTTACCCCCAGTCCCATCGGGAGTTTTGGATCCTTTCGTAAGTCCCCAACTGACAACTTAGGGGCAACTAATGTAAAAATTAATACGGCTTAGACTAAGTTAACACTTAGTTTATTTTGCCGTTAGTATATCAATATTTATCAGCATGACTTTAGTTTCTTTCGGGTTTTTGTTTCACTCTTTAAGTCTTTGCACGCTTTATTCTTGAGGTTTTTGATTTACCTTTGAGTTTTGCATTTATAAAATGCTTAGATTATTCGTACCTTTTCGTAATAGGCATGGTTTATGGAAGAGGGACCTTTTTTTTATCGACACTTAATGAAGAAGACGTCTCAACTCCATAATGGTGTAAATATACAATAGAGAGATAGGAATTTTTCACATGTTTTTATTTAACAATGTTTTAAAGAAAGTTTTTGTATTGAACTTTCATAACATTTCACATGTGTTTGTGTGTCGTCTATAACTCATTTTGTAACTGTTTTCTTTTAATAGATTTGATATAAACTTGCACTCGTAACTATTTTTCTTTTGCAACAGTTTTTTTTTTTTGAATTAGTACAAGGGGATAACTGTTTTTTGTTTACAACAGTTTTAAATATAAGGGTATGAATTTTTACCCATAATTGTTTTTATTGATAACAGTTTTCAAATGTATACAAGGGTAATGCTTTTTCATCCGTAACTGTTTTCATTTATAATAGTTTTTTGAATAAGTACAAAGATGTGCATTTCTACCCGTAACTAATATTCTGGATTTAACCTGAACATTCGTTTACATTTACGAATATGTTTTGAAACATTTGTTTACATTTACGAACATGTTCTCGAAGGTTTTTTGAATCAGGCTTTGTGTTTTGAGTCTTTGGCTCTTTTGATTTTGCTCATAGTACTTGACTTGTTAGGAAGATGGATCTTAGGCTTGAGCTTTGACTTTTTGATAGTCTTCTTTTCTTCATCTTTGCCCTCCATACTGTATAGTCCCCCAAGTGTTTGTGCTTTGAAGAATAAAATCTCGAACACTTGACTATTCCTTCCTTGTGGTCATTTTCCTGAAAAGGAAAAACATACGGGTCTCGAAGGTATATAGTTTTTAGATGATGACTTCTTAACCCTTTAAAACGTCCATCAGAAAGTTGTAACCCTAGACCGAGAATTCAGTTATTTCCTCGTGTCTTTGTAGGTCTAATATCATCATCTGGTGATGGGTTAGCTTTTTGCCTATCATCTAAAACGGTTAGTATAATTTTAACTGTACAAAAGTAAAATCGAACGTAATGATACCTGATCGGGGGGTACTCCTTTTACTTAGAAGTAGTACTTCTTCAGTTGAACAGCATTCCAATTGCTTGGTAGGATTCTGCCGTCTATGGCATCGAGCTCATTGTATTGGTAAAAAAGAGTTCCACACGTAAGATGATTCCTGACAACTCAGCCAGCTACGTGGACCAAGAAAAATATGACAGCAGGATATGATTCTATAAAGAGATACGAAACAGAGAGGTACAGATCAATAAACCTACGGGGTAATCAGCTACGGGAAACCCAACCTGATTAGGAAAAGGAAGAGATACGGTCAAAATGAATACGGACAGAGCTACAGGCAGATCCAGAGATCCTCAATTAATGACTCACACGTTACACAACCTTCACGCAACAGTTACGGTTATCCTTTGTAACGTCCCATTAATGTAATAATTAGTTATTAATGAGTGATCGTTGTAAAAGGCATACGTTATATTGAGAAACTCCCTATATAAGGGAAGAGGAAATAGCTTGTAAGGACATATGAACGACGAATACAATACGCTTTATTTTTCTGAGCATCTTATTATCATCATTTAATTATTCTTCTTTACTCATTATTATTTCCTTGATTCTCAGTAACCCGTGTTCATCCTAAAAACAACTTTGGTCAAAGGATCTAATTCTTTGGTTAAACAAATTGGTTCTGTTACCGGGAATCTGATAATCTTTGTTTGCTTTTCAAAGCGATATCCTCTGAACTATGTCGAATCCTAACGACAATAACCAACAGAGAGATAGGATTCCATCACCTCTTCCATCCCCAAGAGGTTCAAGGGAACAATCCCAAGAGAGATCCTACAACAACAATGATCAAACAGTAGAACAAGATCATGTAAAGCAAATGATTGCAGAGTATGTGAGTCAAGCTTTGCAAGAAGTTGCATGGGGATTACCAGCGGCATCACCTACATCACTGACACCACCTCCTAATAACACAATTACCGTGGAAAATCCTCAGTCTGGGTTGGTAAACTCAGCAAGGGATGACACTCCTAACGAATCTCTCGAAACGAGATCAGGTATGACTAATAACCCTGAATTACAAAATTTACTACTAACCTTGCAGAAACAGGTGAAGGAACAAAACGATCGAATCGAGCAAATTCCTGTTGTACCACCTGTTATCAAAGGCATTGATGTTGATAGATATTCTCAACAACCTTGGAAACTAAGCGCAGCACCCTTGCCTATACCCAAGAAGTTTAAAATGCCTGACGTTCGTAAGTATGACGGAACAACTGACCCACGCGACCATGTGACTGCTTTTACCACCGGAGTAAAGGGCAACGACTTAACAAAACAAGAGATTGAATCATTCCCTGTCAAAAAATTCGGAGAGACTCTTACCAAAGGAGCCTTAACCTGGTACTCTCTTCTCCCTGAAAATTCAATTGATTCTTTTGCTGAGCTTGCATATTCTTTCATAAAAGCACACTCTGGTGCACAAAAAGTCGAGAAAAGAATGGAGGACATATTTAAAATAAAGCAAGGAGACACGGAACTACTCCGTGAATTTGTAGACAGATTCCAGCGAGAAAGGATGCAACTACCAAGGGTGCCTTATAATTAGGCAGCCATGGCATTTGCAAGTAACCTAAATGACAAAAGCTCAGAAGCCACGAGGAGACTCAAAGAAAGCTTGAGAGAATTCCTAGCCACAATATGGAATGATGTTTACAACAGGTACAGTACTAAACTTCGGATAGAAGAAGATACCCTTGCTCGTTCGAAAGATGAAGATCGTACCAGATCCAGACGTTCCGAATCACACAAGAGATCTAGTAAAAATAGGTACAACCCTTATTTAGGACCATCGGGACGCGAAACTCGTCCCAGGTTCGAAAACGCTAGGTCAGATTATAGACCATCAAGCAGAGATGCAGGCTCATCTTCATCTAGGTCCAGAAAGGATCGAGATGAATGCCCTAGAGGTAATGCGCAAATTGGGGATCACACCTTTAATGTAAGTACCCCTGAACTTGTTTCAATATTAAGAAATATGGGAGATAAGGTGAAGTGGCCCAAAGAAATGCAGTCAAACCCAAATAAGAGGAACCCAGATTTCTGGTGTGAGTTCCATAATGATCATGGACACAGGACTGCAGATTGCAGATTGCAGATTTTTACAAAGTGAAATAGAACAATTATTGAAACAGGGCTATTTAATAGAATTGTTTAGTGATAAAGGTAAACGGGCATATATGAAGAAGAGGCAGGATCCCCCAAAGCCTCCATCTCCAAAAAGAACCGTCAACGTGATACATGGAGGAGAGGAAGTGAATGGAATAGTTTGCAAATTAGCCTCGAAGGTCACAGTTACCCACGGAAAGCAGATTCGAGAAAATCCAGATGAAGATGATATAACCTTTAACGATGCATATTTTGGCGGACTAATGCTCCCCCACAAATTTAAAAGAGTGTTGATAGATCTAGGTAGTTCAGTCAATATCATTTTACTGAGAGTCGTGGAAGAAATGCTCATGGGAAATCAGGTGATCCCAAAGGCACGAGCCATATCAGGTTTTGATAACTCTACAGTGATAACCAAAGGAGAAATCGAACTTAGCACTTACACTGAGGGAGTAACTAAGAACACCAAATTCCAAGTCATTGATACTGACATGGCTTATAACGTGATTATGGGAAGGCCCTGGATCCACGACATGAAAGCAGTACCATCCACCTTACATCAGATAATTAAATTCCCTTCAGAATGGGGAATCAGATAGATTAGAGGTGATCAACAGACCTCCAGAAATATAAATTTCGTGGCGCATTATAACCAAAAAGTAGAGACGGAAGAACCGGAAGATAGAGAAATCTTCCAAATAGAGGTCACCGACCAAACAGGTACGGAAAAAGTTACTGACAAAACAGGTACGAAAGAAGTGAACGTTCAAGAAGATACGAAAAGAGATACTCACGAGAAGGTGAATCAAGTCACCACGGAAGATGCAATGGACCACACAGATGTAGATTCCAGACGGGACGTCATTCATGAACCGGAGGAAGACGAGCACATCAAAACAACTACGGAAGAACTCGAAGTTGTTCCATTATTTGAACAAAAACCTGAACAGAAGGTTTATATAGGCACGAGGTTGAGCCCCGGTCGAAGAGGTAAGTTAATTGATTATTTAAAGGCTAACGCAGATTGCTTTGCATGGTCCCACTCAGATATGACAGGTATCCCACCAGAAGTGATGACTCATAAACTAAATGAAGATCCATCCTTCGTACCTGTTAAGCAGAAGAAAAGAAAGCAAGGACCATTCAAGAACCAAGTGATTGACGAAGAGGTACAGAAAATCTTGAAAATTGGTACAATACAAGAGGTAACGTACCCTAACTGGCTAGCTAACACTGTGGTAGTACCTAAAAAGAATGGCAAATGGAGAGTATGCGTAGATTATACCGATTTAAATAAAGCATGCCCCAAATATACATTCCCATTACCACATATAGATCAAATGATTGATGCCACCGCATGTCATGAATTGCTAAGTTTTCTAGATGCATATTCTGGTTATAATCAGATTAAAATGGATCCCTCAGACGAAGAAAAAACATCCTTTATTACGAACAGGGGGACTTATTGTTATAAAGTCATGCATTTTGGCTTAAAAACGCTGGAGCCACCTATCAAAGGCTAGTGACCAAGATGTTCCAGGAACATCTGGGAAAAACGATGGAAGTTTACATCGACGACATGCTGGTAAAATCAGCACGAACGGAAGATCATTTCCAGCACCTCTCTATTACATTTGACATTTTACGCAGGTATAATATGAAGCTGAATCCAGAAAAAAGCGCTTTTGGCGTAGAATCAGGTAACTTCTTTGGTTTCCTTGTGTCAAATAGGGGAATAGAGGTAAATACCGCTCAAATTAAAGCTATAGAAGAAATGCCTGATGTACTTATAAATAAAAAAGAAGTTCAAAGACTAACGGGAAGAATCGCAGCTTTGGGAAGATTTATTTCCAGGTCTTCCGAGAAAAGTTTTAAATTCTTTTCAGTCCTCAAAAAGCAGAATCAGTTCGAATGGACTGAAAAATGTCAACAGGCTCTCATGAATCTGAAATCTTATCTATCAAAACCCCCACTGCTATCAAAGCCAAAGGAGGGGGAGAGGCTGTACGTCTACTTGGCTGTCTCAGAAATTGCTGTAAGTGCGGTATTGGTAAGAGAAGATAAAGGTAAACAATCTCCTATTTATTATGTAAGTAAACCTTTACTAGATGCTGAAACCAGATATCCACATCTAGAAAAGTTAGCCTTGGCTTTAATAATGGCATCTAGAAAATTACGACCATACTTTCAATGTCATCCAATCACTGTTGTAACTTTGTATCCATTAAGAAACATACTACATAAACAAGAACTATTGGGAAGATTAGCCAAGTGGGACATAGAATTAAGTGAGCATGAAATAATATATCAGCCTAGGACTGCAATTAAGTCTCAAATCTTAGCTGATTTTTTTGCTGACTTTAGTAATAACATTGTTCCTGAAGTGGAAAAAAGAGTTACAACTCTTTAACAGTGCTAATCCGGGTCTATGGACCCTATTCACTGATGGTTCTTCCAATATAAAAGGTGTCGTCTTAGGCATAGTTTTAATACCACCCACGGGTGAAAAGACATGACAGGCTATCAAATGTTATCATATAACTAACAATGAAGCAAAGTACGAAGCTGTCATTGCAGGACTAGAACTCGCACGAGAACTCTCAATCGAGCAAATAGTAATCAACAGTGACTCCCAACTGGTAGTGAATCAGATGCAGGGGACTTACATCGCTCGAGAGACTTGGACGCAACAGTACCTTGAAAAGGCACGAGAGCTCGTGAGACAATTCAAAACATGGAAGGTAATACAAATACCTAGAGAAGAAAATGAGGAGACAGACGCATTAGCCAACCTCGCAGCAGTCACGGAAGTAACAAACAAAGACAATGCAATTGTCGTTCATCTATTCCATTCAACGATCGACCAGGACAGAAATGAGGTAATTTTCAACAATTTAACCTGGGATTGGAGAAACGAAATTCTAAGTTTTTTGCAGAATGGTACTGTACCTGAAGACAAGAAAACAACTCAAGCACTCCGTCGTAAATCTGCACGATACTGCCTCATTCGCAATACATTATATCGCAAGATGTTCGGAGGGCCCCTAGCTAAATGCCTCGGACCTAATCAAACGAAGATCTTGATGAAAGAAGTCCACGAAGGACACTGTGGAAATCACTCAGGGGCGAGATCCTTGGTAAAAACCCTAATCAAAGCTGGGTATTATTGGCCTAAGATAGAAGAGGAGGCCGAGAACTTCGTATCCAAATGCGACAGATGCCAAAGGTTCGCCAATAACATGCATCGACCAGCGAAATTATTGCATGCAATTATATCTCCATGGCCCTTCATGAAATGGGGTATGGACATAGTGGGACCTCTTCCCCCAGCTAAAGGACAGGTACGGTTTCTACTCGTGCTAACTGACTATTTTACAAAATGGGTAGAGGCAGAAGCATTCAAACATGTGCGAGAAAAGGAAGTTAAAAGCTTCTTATGGTGAAACGTAATATGCCGCTTTGGAATACCAAAGGAGATCGTGTGTGACAATGGCCCACAGTTCATAGGCTCGCAAATTACAGAATTTTTCGAAAGCTGGCAAATCAAACGGATCACTTCAACGCCATACCACCCCGCGGCTAACGGTCAAGCGAAATCAATGATTAAAATCATCATCAACAACCTAAAGAAGCGGCTAGATAAAGCCAAAAGAAATTGGCCTGATGAGTTACCAGCGGTACTATGGGCATACAAAACAACTTCAAAAATAGCCACGGGAGAAACTCCGTTCGCACTTGTCTATGGATCAGAAGCCTTAATACCTGTGGAAATTGGTGAACCGAGCATAAGGTTTATAACAACCACGGAGGAAGCAAACGACGACGAATTAAAGACTAATCTAGATATGCTTGAACGACGAAGAGAAGCAGCGCTAATACAGATGCCAGCTCAAAAACAAATCATAGAGCGTTATTACAACCGTAAAGCTCATCTCAGATACTTCAAGATTGAGGACTTAGTCCTCAAAAAAGTCTTTCAATCAACGAAAGAAGCAGACGCAGGAAAGATAAATCCAAATTGGGAAGGACCCTACAAAGTCCGAGGCATAGCTGGGAAGGGCGCCTACGAGCTGGAAGCTATAGGCGGCAAAATCCTACCGACAAGTTGGAATGCCATCCACTTGAAGAAGTACTACTTCTAAGGAAAAGAAGTACCCCCGGTCAGGTATCACGCGTTCGATTTTATTTTGAACATTTACAATTTTACTAACTTTTTAGATGATAGGCATAAAGCTAACCCATCACCAGATGATGATATTAGACCTGCAAAGACGCGAGGAAGTAACTGAATTCCCGATCTAGGGTTACACTTTATGATGGACGTTTTAAAGGGTTAAGCAGTCATCATCTAAAAACTATACACCGTCGAGTCCCGTATGTTTTTCCTTTTCAGGAAAAGGACCACAAGAACGGAATAGTCAAGTGCTCGAGATTTCATTCTTCAAAGCTCAAACACTTCGGGGACTATACAGTATAGAAGGCTAAGACGAAGCAAAGAAGACTATCAGAAAGTCAAAGCTCGGGCCTAAAAGATCTATCTACCCAACAAATCAAGTGATACGAGCAGAATCGAAAGAGCTGAAGACTCAAGTACAAAGCCTAATCCAAAAAACCTTCGAACATGTTCAGGTTGAAAGGCAAAATATTAACCACGAGGAAGAAATGTACATCTTTATACTTATTCAAAAGAAAATTGTTGTAACCAAGAACAGTTAGGGGTAAAAGATCATCATCATTGTACTCATTCAAAAACTGTTGTAACCAAAAATAGTTCCGAAATCTTTGTACTCATATAGAAAACTATTATCAAATAAAATAGTTACGGATGAAAGATCAAAATCCTTGTATTTGTTCAGAAAACTGTTATCAAATAAAACAATTATGGATGTGAGATCATTTCCCTCGTACTTATTAAAAACTGTTATCAACAAAAACAGTTACGGATTAAAATCTCATTTTTTATAAAAACTGTTACAAATGAAAAACAGTTGTTCTCTTGTATTAACTCGAAAAAACGGTTACTTATAAAAAATAGTTACGAAATACAAGTGTATATCAAAATCTGTTAAAAGAAAATAGTTGCAACATGAGTTTTAGACGATAATCAAACACATGTAAAATGTTGTGGAAGTTCAAACAAAAAAACTCTCCTCGGAAACATTCTTAAGCATGTGAAAAATTCCTATCACTCTATTGCATTATTACACTATCATGAAGTTGAGACGTCTTCTTCATTAAGTGTCGATCATAAAGAGCCCTCTTTCATAAACAATGCCTATTACAAAAAGGCTCGCATTTTATATGCAACACCGTGCCTACTATGAAAAGGTACGAATAATTTCATCATCTTTATGCAAACACTCAGAGGTAAAATAAAAACCTCGAAAATTAAACATGCAAAAGACTTAAGAGAGAAACAAAAACTCGGAGCAAAAAAGTCATACTTGCATATATTTAAAAAGCGGCTAAGTAGGAACTAAGTATTGACTAGATACTTAGCCGCATATAGTTTTTACATTAAGGTTCCCCTAAGTTGTCAGTTGGGGACTTTAAAATATCCAAATTTACCCCGATGGAGCTGGGGGTAACCACCAATCAAATTAAAAAAAAAAGGGTGAACCAACATCTTAATATTCTTGAGGAGGAGGATTGATTTCTTCATTGGCGGTAGGAACAGGAGCGGCTTGGGACGAAGAGGTGTGAGCAGCAGGAGTCTCACCTTCAGGTGAAGAAAGATTCTGACTTTGTTGAGCCTTCTCCATGGCTTCCTTGATTTTAGCTACTTCATCACTAAGGTCGAAACCCTCTTGACTCATTTTCGTCAATGTGTCAAGGCGAGAATTCATGTACGCCCAACTAACATCGACAACAGCCGCCTCCTCGAGAGTTTCATAATCTCTCTCCCATATCTGAAGCTCAGGTTTTAGCCCGTCCTTCTCAGCTTCAGCAGCTTCATGGGCAGCCCTCAAAGGTACAATTGACTCCTCCAGAGATTGGACTTTGTCTAAAGCATTACGAAGATCCTCCTGAGTCCGGGTGAGTGACTGCACAAGCTCGCCTGAGTATTCCTCCTTCTGCCCCAGCAAGTCTTTCAAGCCCCTAATTTCTTCCGAGGCACGGGATAATTGCTCAGCAAACGAAAACTCAAGAATGCTCTTGTCTTTGTCTGCTTGGTTAGCATAAGCCTTCTCCAATGCCAACTCCGCATCCACGACTCTCAACTCCAAGGTACACTTTTCTTCTTCTAAAGCTTCCATGTCGAGCCTCAGGCTTTCATATTGCCCCTTCCAATTCCCTGCTTCAGCATGCCACTCCTTTCGCTCTTGCCCCGTGTTAGAAATTCTCTTCATGAGCTCTATGCCTATAAGATTGGTCTACAAAAAATAAATCAATTAGATACGATAGATTACATGTACAAAAATGAAATGAGAGAAAATGCATTTTTACCTTCAAAGAGGAATGTACGACTTCATTAGCCCATGTAAGGGCGCTATGGCTATCAAGCTTGGTTCTCTCTGTTGGGCCAATCAAAGGCTTCATCCACACTTCAGGTTGGCCAGATTTCTTAAAAAGGCTCCCATCAGCCGGAACCTCAATTAGGACTTGCCTCATCTCCCTGCTGGAAGACCCTACTTCTCTAACATGAGGCACGGAAGCAGGTTGAGATAAAGGAGCCATGGGTAATAAAATTTGTGGAGCAGAAGAAGTATCAGGCACGAAAACTTGAGGAGATGAGAAAGCCACGGGCAAGGCAGCAACAGGAGCAGTAATGGCCAAAGGAGCACAGGAAATAGCCGGAACTAATGAAGAAATTTCTCTAAAAGAGGGGGCAAAAACAACCAGAGGCGTCTCATTAGCAGCAGGGCCAAAGCCTTCGCGGAATAGATGATCCACAGAATCATGTGCAAGAGAAGAAGAAGCATCCCCGGATGTTGAAGGTCTGACATCAGGCACGGAAGACACTGCCACGGGTGTATACTCATCGTCTGAGACCACCTTTCTTCTACGTGACCTTTGCACCAAAATGTCATCATCATCTTCTTCTTCTTCTAAGGTCCTAGACCCGCCAACTTTCCTATTTGAAGAAGAGGAACCAGTAATAATCTCTTGGGCCTGAGCCAAAAACATCTTCGGAATGGAGGCAGCAGACACCCCACGAGCAGAAAACCCTATCAAAGGAAAAAAGGTTAAACAAACGAAGAAAAAGAAGCTCGAGTAAGGAAAATAAGCAAAAAAACAAAAGTTTCACTTACCGTGAGTCTTCACTTTCCAACCGTACTTCCCAGAGAAGTACTTCCAAGATCTTTCCTCTAATGGAGCAACCGACAACAACTTTTCTACCCAATCATGGATACTGAGACATTCTCAACAGTACCCATGATTGCTGAAAGAAGAAGAAGATAGCTATGGTGTTAATAAAACACTTAAAGCAAAGAGAAAAAAATAACAAATGTGAGCTAAAATGTACTCACGTGCACGATTCCACTTCTCAGGTAAGGGAATATTTTCCTCGCCCACTAAACCAACAGTGGGCACAGCAACATACCGGAGGTACCAACCTCTATCCTTATCGTCATCAGGGGTTGCCAACACTCTTTTGCTCCTAGCAGCCAGAGTGAAACCCCCTTGACAAAATAAGGTAGGAGAATAAAGATGAATGAGGTGATTGAAGGTAAAAGAAACCGAGGCTAAAAAAGCTAAACATCTAAGACACGCGACAACCCGCCCCACAAGAGGACCAACTTGTCCTAAGCAAATGTTGAAGAAACGACAAAACTCGATGATGACTGGATCAATAGGAGGTCTAAACCCTAGAGTGAAAGGGTAGGTGTAAACAAAAGAATACCCCGTCTTGTAAGATGTTATTCTTTGATTGCTATTTGGAATAACAATGGGAAAATCAGACTCCCAATAACATTCCCTGCGAACAAGGGGAATCAAACTTTCAGTAATAAGAGTGGCATACCTATCAACACTATCAAGGGATAACGACCGATATACAAGGACCTGACTATCCCTAGTGAAGGTAAACTCGACAGGAATGATTTCATCCACTAGTGGTTCGCGTAGGGGTTCATGATGATCCCTACCCCTGGACGAAGACCTGGAAGCCCTAGCTCTTGGAGAGACTAAAGACCTAGCAGAAAGAGGGGGAAAAATCTGGTAAGAAGAAGAGCCCCTAGAAGGAGTAGAGCTTAAACTCCTCAGTCTACCAACCCTCCGACTCCGAGTCGGAATAGAAGAGGGTGTCAAATTCTCGACGTCTATTACTCTTTTAGATTGGTTCGAAGAAGACATGTTTACAGAGACAAGAAGAAATTATTTACAAATGAAAGAGACAATCTAGAAAGTGTTTTGTGGAAGTAAAGAAAAGAAAAGAGGTATTTATACTTGAAGACAACTGTCAAACATGGGAAAAAACAATGATGAGAGAAGTCATAATTGAAGGTGTCACTTCGTGACTGATGCAGCCGCAAAAAGCCCTAAAAGGCGCCGAGTAACTGCAGAACCAATCCAGAGGGAACACTTGGATTGCGCATTAAATGGAAGCGACAACCGACGCCTATGTTCAGAGAAGGATACAATGTTTCGAGGTAAAGCGGCGGCAAAATATTCCCTCCATAAATGCATATCCACTTACCAAATATTAATCGATAAATAAATGGTAAGTGGGGGGGGGGGGGCTATCTGTATTGGTAAAAAAGAGTTTCACACGTAAGATGATTTCTGACAACTCAGCCAGCTACGTGGACCAAGGAAAATATGACATCTGGATATGATTCTATAAAGAGATACGAAACAGAGAGGTACTGATCAATAAACCTACGGGGTAATCAGTTACGGGAAACCTAACCTGATTGGGATAAGGAAGAGATACAGTCAAAATGAATACGGACAGAGCTATGGGCAGATCCATAGATCCTCAATTAATGACTCACACGTTACACAACCTTCACGCAATAGTTACGGTTATCCTTTGTAACGTCCCATTAATATAATAATTAGTCATTAATGAGTGATCATTGTAAAAGGCAGACATTATATTGAGAAACTCCCTATATAAGGGAAGAGGAAATAGCTTGTAAGGACATCTGAACGACGAATACAATACGCTTTATTTTTCTGAGCATCTTATTATCGTCATTTACTTATTCTTCTTTACTCATTATTATTTCCTTGATTATCAGTAACCCGTGTTCATCCTAAAAATAGCTTTGGTCAAAAGATCTAATTCTTTGGTTAAACACTCATAAGCGCCTTTTCCAGCAATGCCAGGGACTTTGTAAGGTCCTTCCCAATTTGGGTTTAGCTTTCGTGCACCAGCTTTCTTCGTTGATTGGAAGACTTTTTTGAGAATGAAGTCCCCAATTTTGAAATATCTGAGATGAGCTTTTCTATTGTAATATCGCTCTATGATTTGTTTTTGAGCTGACATTCGTATTAGTGCAACTTCTCTTCTTTGTTCGAGCAAATCCAGGTTAGTTTTCAACTCATCATTGTTCATTTCTTCCATCGCTTCTATGAACCATATGCTTGGTTCGCCAATTTCTACGGGTATTAAAGCCTCTGCTCCGTAAACAAGTGCGAATGGAGTCTCTCTCGTAGCTATTTTTGCAGTAGTTCTGTGAGCCCATAATACCGCTGGTAGTTCGTCGGGCCAGTTTCCCTTGGCTATTGGTCGACTCAGCTTGCCCATTAGATACAGGATGATATGGTGATGAAGTGATTCTTTTTATTTTCCAGCTTTCGAAGAATTCTGTGATTTGTGAGCCTATGAACTGTGGGCCATTGTCACATACGATTTCCTTCGGTACTCCAAAGCGGCATATTATATTTCGCCACATGAAACTCTTTACTTCTTTTTCTCGCACATGTTTAAAAGCTTCTGCTTCCACCCACTTTGTGAAATAATCAGTTAATACGAGTAAGAACTGTACCTTTCCTTTAGCTGGGGGAAGGGGTCCCACTATGTCCATACCCCATTTCATGAAGGGCCATGGCGATATTACTGGGTGAAGTAGCTCCGCTGGTCTATGCATGTTGTTAGCAAATCGTTGACATTTGTCACATTTAGATACTAAACTCTCGTCCTCTTCTTCCATTTTAGGCCAATAATACCCTGCTCTGATTAGGGTTTTAACTAAGGATCTTGCTCTTGAGTGATTTCCGCAGTGTCCTTGTGGACTTCTTTCATCACGAACTCTGTTTGACTGGGTCCAAGGCATTTTTCTAAGGGACCTCCAAACATTTTGCGGTATAGAGTAATGCGAATGAGGCAATACCGTGCAGCTTTTCGGCGAAGTGCTTGAGCTGTTTTTTTATATTCAGGTACGGTGTCATTCTGCAAAAAAATTAAAATTTCGTTTCTCCAATCCCATGTTAAGTTGTTAAACGTTACCACATTTTGTCCCGGTCAATTGTTGAGTGAAATAAGTGAATGACAATTGCATTGTCTTTATTTGTCACTTCCGCAACTGCCGCGAGATTAGCTAATGCATCCGTTTCTGCATTTTCCTCCCTGGGTATTTGCATAACTTTCCATGACTGGAATTGTCTTACCAGGTATTGTGCCTTTTCCAGGTATTGTTGCATTCGGTCCTCTCTAGCGGTGTAAGTCTCCTACATCTGGTTCACCACTAGTTGAGAGTCACTTTTGATCATGATTTGCTCGATTGAGAGCTCTCGTGCCAGTTCAAGCCCTGCAATAACAACTTTGTACTCTGCTTCATTGTTAGTTATGGGATAACATTTAATAGTTTGCCGTATCTTTTCACCCGTATGTGATATTAAAATAATTCCTAAACCAGCTCCTTTCATATTAGATTAGCCGTCAGTAAATAGGGTACATATCCCTGGATTAGCCCCATTGAAGAGTTGTAACTCTTTTTCCACTTCAGGGATTATGCTAGTATTAAAATCAGCGACGAAATCAGCTAAAATTTGAGACTTTATTGCAGTCCTAGTCTGATATATTATGTCATGCTCGCTTAGTTCTATTGACCATTTAGCTAATCTTCCTGATAGTTCTTGTTTATGTAGAATATTTCTCAATGGGTATGAGGTCACAACAGTGATTGGATGAATTGAAAGTTTGACCTTAATTTTCTAGCTGCCATGATTAGAGCTAGGGCTAATTTTTCTAGATGTGGGTATCTAGTTTCAGCATCTAATAAAGACTTGCTTACATAATAAATTGGAGATTGTTTACCTTTGTCTTCTCTTACCAGTACTGCACTTACGACAATTCTGCAACGGCTAGATAGACATACAACCTCTGCCCCTCTTTTGGCTTAGATAGCACTGGGGGTTTTGATAGACAAGCCTTCATATCTCTGAGATCCTGCTGACATTCCTCAGTCCATTCGAACTGATTCTTCTTTTTAAGAACTTAAAAGAATTTAAAACTTTTCTCTGAAGACCTGGAAATAAATCTTCCTAAGGCTGCAATTCTTCCTGTTAGTCATTGAACTTCCTTTTTGCTAGTAAGTACATTAGGTATCTCATCAATAGCTTTAATCTGAGCAGGATTTACCTCTATTCCTCTATTTGATACAAGGAAACCCAAAAACTTACTCGATTCTACGCCAAAGGCGCATTTTTCTGGATTTAGTTTCATGTGATACTTGCACAGGATTTCGAAGGTAATTGAAAGATGTTGGAAGTGATTTTTCGCATGTGTTGATTTTACCAGCATGTCATCAATGTATACCTCCATCGTTTTTCCCAGATGTTCTTGGAACATCTTGGTCACCAACCTTTGATACGTGGCTCCTGCATTTTTTAGGACAAAAGGCATGACCTTGTAACAGTAAGTCCCCCTGTTCGTAATAAAGGAAGTTTTTTCCTCGTCTAAGGGATCCATTTTGATCTGATTATAACCAGAATATGCATCTAGAAAGCTTAATAATTCATGCATCAATTATTTGATATATGTGCGGTAATGGAAATGAATCTTTAGGGCATACTTTATTTAAATCAGTGTAGTCTACGCATACCCTCCATTTACCATTCTTTTTGGACATCACTACAGTATTTGCTAACCAATTAGGATATTTTACCTCACGTATCGAACCAGTTTTCAAGAGTTTCTGTACCTCTTCGTCGATCACTTGCTTATTGAATGGTCCTTGCTTTCTTTTCTTTTGCTTGACAGGCACGAAGGATGGATCTTCATTTAATTTATGAGTCATCAATTCCGGAGGAATAATTGTCATGTCTGAATGGGACCAAGCAAAGCAATCTGCGTAAGCCTTTAAATATTCAATTAACTTACCTCTTTTGCTGGGGCTTAGCCTCGTGCCTATGTGGACTTTTTGTTTGGGCTTCTGCTCAAATAATGGAACAACTTTGAGCTCTTCCGTAGTCGTTTTGATATGCTCGTCCTCTTTTGGTTCCTGAATGACATCAGGTCTAGAATCCATGTCCGCGTGTTTTGATACTTCTTTCGAGGTGACTTGGTTCACCTTCCCGTGGCTATCTTCTTCCACAACTATTTGAACAACAGTTTCTTCTGTACCTGTTTGATTAATAGTTACTTTTGTACCTGTTTGAACCATAGTTGTTTCCATACCTGCTTGAACAGATCTTTCGTCTTTTGATTTCTCCGCTTCGTCATTTTGGTTAGAGTATGCCACGAAATTTATATTCCTTGAGGTTTGTTGATCTCCTCGAATCTGTTGAATTCCCCATTCAGTAGGGAACTTAATTACCTGATGTAAGGTAGATGGAACAACTTTCATGTCGTGGATCCATGGTCTCCCCATGATTACGTTATAAGCCATGTCAGTATTGATGACTTGGAATTTAGTATTTTTTACTACTCCTTCTGCATAGGTGCTAAGCTCAATTTCCCCTTTTGTTATGACTGTAGAGTTGTCAAACCCAGATAAGGCTCGTGCTTTTGGGATTACTTGATCCTCCATTAGCATTTCTCCCACAACTCTCGACAAAATGATGTTGACTGTGCTACCTGGATCAATCAACACTCTTTTTACGTTAGTGTCATGTATAAGTAGGGATATTACTAGTGCGTCGTTGTGTGGAAGCATTAATCTGTTGGTATCTGCATCGTCGAATGATATATTGTCTGCTTCCAATTCTTCACGAATCCGCTTCCCGTGCGTAATTGTGAATTTTGTGGTTCTTTTGCAGATTATCCGTTCACCTCCTCACCTCCATGTATCACGTTGACCGTTCGATTTGGAGACGATGGTTTTTGGGGCTCCTGCATGTTCTTCATATATGTATGCTTACCTTTTTTACTAAATAATTCTGTTAGATAGCCCTGTTTTAATAATTGTTCCACCTCACCTTGCAAAAATCTGCAATCCGACGTTCGGTGTCCATGATCGTTATGGAACTCACACCAGAAGTCTGGATTCCTTCTACTTGGGTTTGACCTCATTTGTTTGGGCCATCGAACCTTATCACCCATATTTCTCAGCACTGTGATTAATTCAGAAGTACTTACATTGAAGTTGTGGTCTCCAATTCTTATATTACCTCTGCTTCGTTCATCCCGATCCTTTATGGATCTTGATGAGCCCGTATCTCTATTTGATGGTCTGTATTCTGACCGGGCATTCTCAAACCTGGGACGAGTTTCTCGTCCCGAAGGTCCCATATAAGGGTCGTACCTGTTCTCCTTTCTGGTTCGGAGTGTGTAGAACTGGTTCGATCTTCAACCTTTGACTGAGCAATGGTGTCTTCTTCTATCCGTAGCTTGGTACTATACCTGTTATAGACATCGTTCCATGTCGTGGCTGGAATTCTCTCAAGCTTTCCTTGAGTCTTCTCGTGGCTTCTGAGCTTTTATCATTTAAATTGCTTGCAAATGCCATGGCTGCCCAATTGTCAGGTACCGTTGGTAGCAGTATTCTTTCTCGCTGAAACCTGTATACAAATTCACGAAGCAACTCCGCGTCTTCTTGCTTTGTTTTAAATATGTCCTCCATTCTTTTTTCAAATTTTTGCGCACCGGAATGCGCTTTTATAAGAGAATTTGCAAGCTCAACAAAAGAATCAATAGAGTTTTCAGGTAGAAGAGAATACCATGTTAGTGCTCCTTTGGTGAGTGTTTCTCCGAACTTCTTGACTATAACTGACTCAATTTCTTGTTTAGTCAGGTCATTGCCTTTTACTCCGGTGGTAAAAGCAGTTACATGATCATGAGGATCGGTTGTCCCATTATACTTGGGAATATCAGGCATTTTGAACTTCTTGGGAATAAGCAAGGGTGCTGCACTTGGCTTCCAGGGTTGTTGAGAATATCTATCAACATCAATGCCTTTGATAATAGGTGTTACTCCAGGAATTTTCTCGATTCGATCGTTTTGTTCCTTCACCTGTTTCTGTAGAGTTAGTAATAAAGATTGTAGTTCTGGATTATTAGACATACCTGGTCTCGCTTCTTGGGAATCATTTGCAATGCCTTCATTTCCTGAGTTTGCTAACCCAGATTGTGGGTTTTCCACGGTTAGTGTGTTGTTAAGAGGAGGTGTAGGTGATGCATCTGGTAGTCCCCTCATGAAAGCTTGTAAGGCTTGATACACATACTCACTAACCATTTGCTTCACTTGATCCTGTTCTCTTGTTTGCTCGTTCTCATTACGATTATTTTGAGCCATAGATCT
Organism: Nicotiana undulata; assembly: GCA_005239495.1. Lineage (NCBI taxonomy): Eukaryota > Viridiplantae > Streptophyta > Magnoliopsida > Solanales > Solanaceae > Nicotiana > Nicotiana undulata. Next base: position 14,043 of record ML298485.1, on the reverse strand, counting down.
ATCTGGGGAATTGTCCCTTGAACCTCGTGGAGTTCCTAGGGGTGATGGGACTGGAGTTCCAATCCTTTGTTGATTGTTGTCGTTAACATTCGACATAATTCCCATATTGTGTGAAAAGAAATAATGATTATCAGATTCCTGGCAACGGAACCAATTTGTTTAACCAAAGAATGAGTTTCTTTAGCCAAAGCTATTTTAAGAAGAACACGGCTTTATGATAACAAAAAAATATGCTAAAGACTGTAAGTAAATTTGCAAACAAGATGCAATAAGATGCGTAAAATAAATATATTGCTATATCGATTCAAATGTGTCTTTACAAGTTATATTTTACTCCATTACATAGGGAATTTCTTAATATAACGTATACCCTTTTCAGTGATTGAGCATTAATGACTAATAATGGCATTAATGTAACGTTACAATGATTGACCGTAACTGTTGCGTGAAGGTTTTGTAACGTTTGGCTCATAAATTGAAGATCTACGAATCTGCCCTTTATTCTGCCTAGATTCATTCTGCCCATGTCTCTTCATCTTCTCAACCAGGTTGATATTTCTGTAGCTGATTGCCCCGTGGGTATGCTATTCCATGCCTCTTTGCCTCGTACCTCTTCATAGAGTCACGTCCAGTTGTCACGTTTTCATTGTTCCACATAGATTGCTGAATCATCACAATTGTTACACGTGTGAAGCTCTTTTTTACCAATACAATATATCCGTATAAAAAGGAATGTGAGTTGATTGGTGAAGGATCTAAACGACCTCGGGAAGAAACAAAAGAAAATACATTTAATCAGGAGGATCCAAGACATAGTAAACGTCAAAGAACGTCTACTTCATTTGGACCAGATTTTGTGACTTTCTTATTGGAGAATGAGCCTCAAACATTGAAAGAAGCTATGTTGTCACGACCTGAATTATCCTCTAAACGGGTTCGTGACGGCACCTAGCCTCTACGACTAGGTAAGCCTAAAACTTACGGAAAAATAAAAGCAATATAATAATTTAAATAGAAAAGAAGAAGAAACATATAACTCAACCGCTCGGCATAAACAACTTCACTTCCCAAAACCCGGAATGTCGCTACAGTCACAAGCTCTGTACTAAATGTAGCTCTATACAATGAAATACTGGAAAAATACATAAGTCAACTAATCCTATGCTAGAATAGAAGGGGACTCGTGAGATTCTGCAGACGCGGCAGAATTACCTCGCGGTCTCCTGGCAGCTGCTAGTAATACTCCTAGCCACGATACTGGGTGCTGGTACCTGGATCTGCACATGGAAAACATGCGCAGGAAAGGCCATGAGTACTCCAAAATTGGTACCCAGTAAGTGCCAAGCCTAACCCCAGTCAAGTAGTGACGGGGTCAGGTTAAGGCTCTATCGGATGTTTTAGTAAAACGATTTAAAATCTAAGCAAAGAGATATAATAAACTAAGGAAAAACAATAGAAACGCTAAGCTAAAAGAAATAGTAAGAGGGAGCCCTCGACTCAGCACAACATATATCACAATAGCAAATATGCAATGCAGTATAGGGGGAAAGCTCCCAGAATCTCGTCCGTAGTCCCAATTTAAATATGCTACAGGGGGAAAGCTCCCGAAATCTAGTCCGTAGTCCCAATTTAAATATGTTATGCAGTACAGGGGGAAAGCTCCCAGAATCTAGTCCGTAATCCCAATTTAAATATGCAATGCAATGAATACCGGATACAGTTTATTTGAACAGTTCAGGAAGAAAGCACATGCGAATACGGATAAAACTACCTAAACATGGTACAAATAGTAACAAATAGAAGTAACTCAAGTAAGACAGGTAGACATGCTCATTCCTAAGCTACACTACACAACTAGTACATGAAACAATGAAATAAGGATGAATGATTTACGTCATGAAAGGAAAAAGTGGAGTTTTAGCAACTATAGCCCGTGTACGCGAGGTCAAGCCCGTGTACGCACTCGTCACCTCACGTACACGGCGCCCATATAACAAAAACAACATCAAAACAACCTAAGGGGAAGTCCCCAACACAGAGTTAGGCAAGCCACTTACCTCGACTGCGCTAATCAACTCAATACCACACTCTTGCCACGAGTATCCGGCTCTGAATGGCCCAAATCTAATCAATTCGATTGCATAATATAAATATCACTTTAAGGAATCAAAATAGCTAATAAGTTCGAAGCTAATACGCGAAATTAGGAAATTTGCCCAAAAAGTCCCCCGGGCCCATGTCTCGGAAATGGATAAAAATTACAAATTCCGAACACCCATTCACTCACGAACTCACTCAAACAAGAATTATCAAAATCCGACGTCTAAATCTTCCTAAATCCTCAGATTTCTACTTGGGGATGTTCATCCTAATTTCATGGTTTTTCATCCAATTTCATTGATTATATTGAGGAAATTGATAGAGATTAATGATATATAAGTGAATTAAGGTTAGAAAACGTTACCTATGATTCTCCTCTTCGAAACCCACTGAAAAATCGCCAAAACCCGAGCTCTAAATCATTTTTGGAGTTATGAATTTCAAACCCTCGAATTTTGTATAAACAACCCAGGGATTCCGCACCTGCGACCCTTGGACCGCACATGCGGTGCCGTACCTGCGGAAATTCCATCGCAGGTGCGGAAAGTCACTTAACAGGGCTGGGGCCGCACATGCGGAACCCAGACCGCACCTGCGACCACTGGCACCCCCCACCTAAAATCCGCATCTGCGAGCCTATCCTCCGCACCTGCATGTCCGCACCTGCGGTTCCCCGTCTGCAGGTGCGAAACACCAGAACTGGCAATGGTTCAGCTGTTCACTAAGTCCAAAAATCACCCGTTGAGCATCTGAAACAACCCCGAGACCCCCGGGACCTCAACCAAACCTACCAACCAGTCCTAATACTTCATTAAAACTTCGTCGAGACTTCAAAACACATATCATAACATCAAAATCATCAATTATGCATAGATTCAAGCCTAAGATCTTATGAAATTTCAAAAATTCACATCTAATGCCGAAACACGTCAAAACTCATCCGAATGACCTCAAATTTTACACACAGGTCATAAATGACATTACAGACCTGCTGTCACTTCCGGAATTCCATTCTGATCCCGATATCAAAATTTCACCTATCGACCGAAATCGCCGAAATTCTGACTTTCGCAATTCAAGCCTAAATCTACTACAGACCTCGAAAACACATTCTGAATACGCTCTTAACCCCGAAATCACCCAACGGATCTAACGGAGTCGACGGAACTCCATTTCGGATCCGTCTTCACACGACTCTAACTACGGCCCGATTTCTAAAGCTAAAATTCACATTTATGGACTATGTGTCCAAAATCACTCCGAATTTCACCACTCAACATTCCGACAAGTTCCGAGAGCATAAATAGACATGGGAGAAGCATTTATTAGGGGATCGGGGTGCTAACTCTCAAAACGACCGACTGGGTCGTTACATATGTCTTCTTCGAAATCATTGTTTTGGAAAGAGGCAGTCAATAGTGAAATGGAATCCATATTGAACAACCATACATGGGAATTGGTTGATCTTCCTCCTGGAAATAAACCGTTGGGTTCTAAATGGATCTTTAAGAGGAAAATGAAAGATGATGGCACTATTGACAAGTTTAAGGCAAGACTTGTGGTCAAAGGATATAGACAACGAGAAGGTCTTGACTATTTTGATACATACTCTCCAGTTACGAGAATTAGTCCATACGAACGTTAGTAGCGTTAGCTGCAGTTTATGGTCTTGAAATTCATCAAATGGATGTTAAGACGGCCTTCTTAAATGGAGAGTTGGAGGAAGAAATCTACATGGAACAATTTGAAGGGTTTGTGGTTCCAGGTAAAGAAAAGAAGGTATGTATACTTGTTAAGTCCATTTACGGACTAAAACAAGCACCCAAACAATGGCATGCAAAATTTGACCAAACAATGTTGTCAAATGGTTTTAAAATAAATGAATGTGATAAATGTGTTTACATTAAGAATGTTCCAAATCACATAGTCATTGTTTGCTTATATGTGGATTATATGCTAATAATGAGTAATGACATTGCCAACATAAATGCGACTAAGCTATACTAACTGGCAAGTTGATATGAAAGACTTGGGAGTTGATGACTTAATTCTTGGAATTAATATCCATAAGACTTCTCAAGGTCTGGCATTGTCACAATCTCATTATATTAAGACAGTACTTGAAAAATTCAAGCACTTGGGCTTTAAAGTTGCAAAGACTCCAATTGACGTGAATCTTGCATTAGCAAAGAACAAAAGCCAAACATATCACAATTAGATTATGCTCGTGTGTTGGGATGCTTAATGTACATCATGAATTGTACATNGGGGTATTTAGTACATACCCAGGACTTTGCTTTGCACTACAGTAAATATCCTGCAGTCATTGAGGGATATTGTGATGCAAATTGGATCACCGGATCAACTGACTTCAAGTCCACAAGAGGATATGTATTCACTATTGGTGGAGGAGCGGTATCTTGGAAGTCATCCAAACAAACTTGTATTGCCCGCTCTACGATGGAGGTTGAGTTCATAGCCTTGGATAAAGCCGGTGAAGAAGATGAATGGCTCCGGAATTTCTTGGAAGACATTCCATTTTGGCCCAAACCGTTGGCACCAATATGCATACATTGCGATAGTCAAGCGGCAATTGGAAGGGCAGGGAGCGTTATGTATAACGGTAAATCTCGTCATATACGAAGAAGACATAAAACCGTTAGGCAATTACTCTCTAGAGGAATTATCACGATTGACTATGTAAAGTCAAGTGATAATGTGTCGGATCCACTTACAAAAGGTCTAGCTAGAGAGGTAGTTGAGAAATCATCAAGGGGAATGAGACTATGGTCGAGAACAAGTCATAGTGACGGTAACTCTACCTAGAAGACTGGAGATCCCAAGATCTAGGTTCAAGGAGATCAAACAAAGTCATTAATGATGGTTCAACATTGTCAACTAAACTTTTGGTCCATTCTCGTTATGAGACAATATTCAGTACCGAGGATAAAATATTAAGGCTTTTTAATGATTTCTAAATTTGATACGAGGTATATCAAATAGTGTATCTACGGGATGACACGTTTAGGAATCACCTATGTAGTGTGAAGTTTTAGCCGCTTAAGGGAGAATTTTGCAAGGCCAGTTCTCTATGCACTTATGAAACCAGGCGGTGTTCATGGCTGAAACGAACACAACAATGAGAACCAAAGACGGTTAAGGGTTGATTGTGTGACTTGTGGTTATCTAGGTATATACCAAAGTTCGACGGTTCAAAGATATCAAATCTACCGATTGATCGGGTATATCCAACATAAGTTCACTACGGAAAGTTCAAAGGGAAACCTACTTATCCAGATGCAATTAATCGTTGCTTGCGAATCACACAGTTTTTCATGCATACTTCCGTGATATAGCCATTCTCCATTCATGTGGGGGATTGTTGGGGTTTTAAGTTATTAATGCTTAAAATAGGGTGAATGGGAAATGGAGGAAAAAATGAAATATTTGCGTAAAATTTGAGTTTCTCTCCTTGATTGTCCTATATGGGAAGAGAAAAAGGGTTTTGATGTGTATATAAGCAATTGCTCTTATTTCTAGCTCATAAAGAGTTGAGAAGAAGGTAAGCCTCCCGTTTGTCGTCGTCGTCGCTCGCTCGCTCGGCTCGACTTCGACTTCGGATTTGGATTCAGATTTGGTCAAATGATCGATTGATTGATTAATTTGGACCAAATTTATTTGTTAATAGTAAATATTAACATAAATTTTATTAAATATTTGTTTTAATAACAAAATATTAATATGATATTAAATTCAATTCAGTTATCCAATTTTTAGTTTTCTATTTTTGTAACAGAAAACTAACTACCCTCTTCAATTTTTCCTCTTTACTGTTGAGTAAATAGCCATTGATGATATGAAATTTATTCTATAGTCGTTTTGCAAAAAATAACCATTCTGAAGATTTGCACCTCTTCAGATTTCAGCTCAACTTTGGCTATAAATACAAGTCAATTCTCTCAGATTTTCCATACGAATTTTCTGAGTTCTCCTCCTTTCTTCTGCATATTTTAACTTCAAAGAAAGCAACAAGAAGTGTGATTTGCTACCGAACATTGTGTTCGCTGAAACACTGGGGTTTGAAGTACCACTACACTAGTGTGTAATTCGTTCTATCCTGGGAGGAAATAATGCATAACCTTGGGTACTAGGAAGGGATTAAATTCCTTAAGGAAACACTGTGAATTCAGTGGGATCGAGTTGGTTTTATTTCGTTTACATTTCTGTTTGAATATTATTTTATTATCTCCAGAATTATTTTACAAATCCAGTTTACTAACGGTACTTGCGACGAACTTGTATAATTTTCAGTTGTAACTCTTGTACTAAACCAGTCATAATCTTCATTAAATAACTTCAAATTTTGTAGACAACCTTTTTAGACTAATTTTAACAAGTCTAAACAACATCCACTCCAAAATTCTCATAAAAATAAGTTTTAAAGTAACAATGATGGATTACCTAAAAATCTATTTTGTACTACCCGAATGAATTTGATTTGTTAAACTAATGGTTGAATCACAGTTACTGATTTAGAAATTGGGTTAGAAGTTGTTTTTTGTGTAGGGACTTTGAGAACTTATTTGGAGTTTAACTTGAATCTTGGCCTATTTTGGGCAACACTTTGCAAAGTTGTATATAGGCTACTCAATTGCAATGTGCGTGTATGAGTTATATTCAGGGATTTTTTTATTCCTATACACTATTTGAAACTTTATTACCCTTAATGTTCATGTTTAGCTAATTACCCGATATAAACAAGTTTTGTTTATAAAATATATACAATCCACCTTAAAAGGCTCCTAAATCTATTATTTGTGCCTTCAATCAAGGTATTTAGTTACACCCTTTCTATTTTTTCCTCCTCTCTTCCCTTTCTCTCCATATCTCTATTATTTTAAACTATCTTATTGATAAAATAGTTCAACAGTATTATTTTGCTCCAGCCCTCAAGGCTCCCATTATTCTGTTAATTAAACTATTAGAAATTACGAGGGAATTTATAATAATAATACTTGAATTCCAAGTAATTTCTACTACATAGTTATTTTCTCCCATGTACGATGAAAAGGGAAGGTTCCAAGAAAGAAAAGAAAAGGACTTGGGAATTCCTAAAATTAAACAATAAAATTCAATCCCGTCACTGTTAACAAAATTTGACATGGGTCTATTATTTGGAAGACTTTCCTCCACGAGACAAATTTTGAGCAAAACAATTGACATTGAATTTGGGATTAGATGAAAAATCTGCATATACGTATTATTCTGTTTGCTTGCAAGCTGAGCATATTTTTAGGATTCAAACGAACTAATCTACAACTTATCTACAATCTTTATACATTATTTCTACACAGTTAAATATAACTACAATATCATACAACTTAAATATAAATTTTATACAAGTTTTATACAATATGTTTTTTTGCATAGTTTGTATGTGATTTATACATAGTAAAACAAATTTCATACAACTAATTATATATTATACAATTTATCTACAACTTTCACACATTATTTCTACCCAGTTAAATATAACTACAATATCATACAACTTAAATATAAATTTTATACAAGTTTTATACAATATGTTTTTTTGCATAGTTTGTATGTGATTTATACATAGTAAAACAAATTTCATACAACTAATTATATATTATACAATTTATCTACAACTTTCACACATTATTTCTACCCAGTTAAATATAACTACAATAACATACCACTTAAATACAAATTTTATACAACATGTCTTTTTATATTTTGTATCTGATTTATATATAGTAAAAATAAATTTCATACAACTAATTATATATTATATAATTTATCTACAACGTATTTACAATTTTACTACAATTTCATAAATATAGTGCATATCACGTCTTTTTCTTCTTCTTCTTCTTCTTCGAGTTTCAATATGAAATTCAGCCAAAATCGTGTTTAATCTTCACCAAAACACCCTCAAAATTGAGTTATAAACTCCAAACCATATTCTCAATTGTTTGCAACAACACCCAATCCAAACAAATAATAGTTTTTGAAAACCCAAATTCGAATTCAAAGCTTTTTAATGGTTGTCAATGGTGGAATTGCATCTCTCTTTTTCTTTGCTTTACATTACTGAAATTAGGGATTGAGAGATAGAGAGAGACATAGAGAAAATTCTCAATCCTTTGCAACAACACCCAATCCAAACAAATAATATTTTTTGAAACCCCAAATTCGAATTAAAAGCTTCAAAGCTTTTTAATGGTTGTCAATGGTGGAATTGCTGCTCTCTTTTTCTTTGCTTTACATTACTGAAATTAGGGATTGAGAGATAGAGAGAGACATAGAGAAAATTCTCAATCCTTTGCAACAACACCCAATCCAAACAAATAATATTTTTTGAAAACCCAAATTCGAATTAAAAGCTTCAAAGCTTTTTAATGGTTGTCAATGGTGGAATTGCTGCTCTCTTTTTCTTTGCTTTACATTACTGAAATTAGGGATTGAGAGATAGAGAGAGACATAGAGAAAATTTCCAATTCTTTGCAACAACACACAATCCAAACAAATAATATTTTTTGAAAATCAAAATTCGAATTCAAAGCTTCAAAGCATTTAATGGTGGTCAATGGTGGATTTTGCTGCTCTCTTGTGCAATATACGCGGGGAAAGGGGGGTGAGATGTGGAGAGAAAAACGTAGGGGTAGTGGAAGATACGTTAGGGTGATTTTAGGACACCAATTATTATCATTAATTCCCTTAAAATGTACATAAATGGTAAGTGAGTATATAATATGTAATTATAGTAAAACTTGAGTAGGAAGGAAAATATAGTTTCATATAGTGTATAGGAATGTAAAAATTCCTTATATTTATATGTATTTCTCTTAGCTAAATCCTTAAGGACATGTTAGGAAAGTTACCCTATTGTAATATTTGTGTGTAATTGAGTGTTATTACACAATTTTGGCATGTTTGTCTGACTAAGTAATCGACATGTAGTTGAGGGGTGTAATTACACTCTGCAATTCTCAAAGGAGAACTGAAAATTGCTGGTAACTACGTGGTGTAATTACAAGGTTATTTTTTGAATATCTTTTATTTTCTTTTTAATTTACTCTTTATTTACATTCTTTTTTTCTTTTCATTTATTTTTTCTTTTTTATTTCTTTTTTATATTTTTTATTCTTATTCCTTATTTCTCATTTTGCAACATTTATTCTACGTGTTTCTACATAATTTTTCATATTTTATTTCTTTATTACCTTTGATAATTTATTTTATATTTAAAATTTAATCTAACTCTATAATTACACTTGTGCAAACAAACAATACACTTGTAATTGTAATGTATCATTGTAATTATAATACTGTAATTACTGTAATTATTACCCTATTAACAATTCTTGGCTTCTGTTCAAACTTGCGTGAAGCTAAACTTCTTAATAACAATTTTAATTATTTTATTTGGTAACGAAATGGTGCTTCTGTGGTATACTCAGAAGATGGGGCGCCCTTTTTATTTGTGTTGTGGTTTACCACTTTAAATGGTAACAAGGAGTAGCTAATATCAGGAAACCAATTCGGAATCGGAAATGCAAGGAGTAAGTATATTACTAGGTAAAAAAAAGTAAAAGAAACCTAATTATCATCCTATATGGAAAGGAAAAATTCGACTCCAGCAATGAACAGTAAACCCTACGAGCTTTCTTCTCCAATTCCTCCTAAACCTCCTTATCCCACACCTCCCTCACCCTCCTTACCTTCATCTACCACCTCCATGAATATTGACAGTCAAGGTTTTCATCCAAAAACTTTCTTACACAGCACCACCACCACTGAAACTATTCCAAACTCCTACTTAGGGTCACTTCTTTCCAACTCTAGTTCCTTATCATATGATCCTACAATATTAAATTTTAATTCATCAACTCTGTTAGATGAAACTAAGGCTCCCACCGACCCTGGTCTATTTATTCCACTTTCAACTGAAGACAAGAGTAGAATCTACCGGCCATGGCAACATGCAGTAATTGTCAAAGTATATGGACGTCGCATAGGACACCAGCTTCTTCGGCAAAAACTATATGATCTTTGGAAGCCCGCTGAAAATCTTCCATTAATTGATTTAGGCTCTGATTTCTTCCTCTTCAAGTTTCAAAAAGAGGAGAATAAGATTCATGCCTTACAAGATGGACCCTGGTTCGTTCTAAACCATTTTATCTCTGTAAGACAATGGGACCCTAAGTTCATGGCTTCCTCCATGAATATTACATCCTCAGCAATTTGGTTGCGCCTACCGGAATTACCCACTGAATTTTACGATCTACAAATCTTACAAAAACTGGGTAATAAGATAGGAAAATTATTAAACATTGACACTTGCACCTCCTCAACTACACGAGGAAGATATGCACGCCTTTGTGTGGAAGTTCCACTAGATCAACCATTGAGATCCCATGTCTACATAGGAAACCATAAGCAAACAATTCTCTACGAAAGTTTAAACTTGCTATGTATTAAGTGTGGTCGATTAGGACATAATCACAAGTTATGTGTTTTTAGCAAAAATGAAACCCCTCACCACCCTTAATTGACAATACTAATCTAATCCACTCTCCTACCAAGCAGATAAATGAATGGCATGTAGTAAATTTTCCTCGAAAAAAGTTCAATAATAATAATAAGTTCATTAGCACTAACTACAATAAAGACAATAAACAATCTCATAAAACTACCAACACTAGACAGACTCACTTACACGGCACAAATGCATCTACTACTACTCATCATCACCCTACAAAACCACTGACCACTTGTCTCTATCCTAAAACACAACATTCACCATTAATACCCCTTACTACTACAAAGCGGTTTACCCCTATCACAAATTTAATGCCTCACTCTGATAGCACACATTCACAAACAACAAAAGAAACATGCCTAACTAACATGATGACTACTCAAGTACCACTACCCTCACTTTTCCACTCGGTTGAGTCTAACTCAACCCACACACAATTATCTAACATAGCACATGCTACAAGCAACATTTCCTTACCTCCTATAGAAGCACTCCATCTCCAATTACACACTGCCCCAGCCATTATTTCTCTTACAAAATCTTGCATGACCTCCATTCAATTACCACTCTCACCACTCCCAAACGCCGGCGGCACACCCACATCCTCTTCATTAAATTTGTTCCCTATGCCACATAGCAATGATGTTTCACCATTAATACACTCACCTCTCAACACTCCATCAACTCCCTCTAATTCCGTCAACTTCTCAACTCCACCATACATTACAAAAACGAGCTCCATGCAGCAGCAAAACCAACCAAACTTAATTTCCCATCATCACTGTCCACAACCAAATACTCAAACATCCCCACACAATGCTTCCCACCAGCTTCAATTACTTGAGAAGGAGGACACAACGACCAAGCCGGACTGCCCATCACCTCCAGCACAATCCCTCACCAAATACATACCCACCATCACATCTTCTACTGGAACCCAATACAATGATTTACTCAGCTCAAACACCTCAAGCCCCGATAAATCCTGCATCTTTGTTGAAGGCGGGGCTTCAAAATCATGCACTAACCTTTACAATAGAAGTACAAAATCAAGAAGTTACGATACTCATCAACAATCCCAGGGATTTAGCACAGATAGTGGCAGAAGGGATGGCTGTAGGAACGGAACTCTACAGCAGATACCCCTAGTCGATGATGCAAGCACCTTTCCTAGCACCCTACAAGGCGTTACCACTGCCAGCTCCAATTTGGGACCCCACGCATCTCTACCACGATCTAATTCAAATGCCTTTCTATCCAGCTCCATCGACAGCAACACCATGGATCCAGTCATACACGTTTCCACTAGAGACACGAACACCGAACCCTTCCCCTCAACACTCACCACCACATACCCACAACCAACCACCACAACATGCAGCATTTCGGGAAGAATTAGAGGAGGCAGTAGTGTACAACAGGGAAACAAGACCGGTGCATGCATGGCTCGACGACATCAAAGTCTTTGTGCAGAAGGAGGAATTCGAAAGGAAAATTTACGTAAGGTGTCCAGCAACTCTGCTCACAGTTTCATTTCGTCTACGCCCCACCACCAATCCAGAAGTAGGGAAATATGCCATGTTATTCCTACCTACACTGCGTCTACGTCCAGGGGAGACGAGGAGTGCAAGTACACTACGGAATGCAAGAAGGAGTCAGTGGATTGACAATACCAACAGTAACATGAATTTTATCATATGGAACTGCCGTGGAGCTCAGTCACCTGAGTTTCGAAGAAATTTCCGGTCTTTGTTAGATTACAATCGTCCAGCCTTGGTTGTTTTGCTAGAAACACACTGTGACGACCATCAAACTCTAAAAGAGGATTTTAACTTCAATGAGATGATACAAGTACCAGCGCAAGGCCACTCTGGAGGAATAGTTATTTTATGGCTTAGTGCAGTCCTAACAATCGAACCAGTGGAAACTACGTTGCAGGAAATACACTGCCATATCCAGGTACGTCCCCTTCAGTTTAAGTGGTTGTTTAGTGCAATTTATGCAAGTCCTATCCTCAACAATAGGGTACTACTTTGGAATAATTTATGTAGCTTATATGATCATTATAAAGGGCCCTGGCTTATCGGAGGCGATTTTAATGAAATAACCCATGCTTCGGATAAATTTGGCGGTCTCCCCATTAACATCTCAAGGTCTAGTAGATTTATTGATTGTCTAAACTACTGCCACCTAACTGACTTAGGTTATAAAGGTATCCGTTATACATGGACAAATGGAAGGCATAATAGTTATAACATACTAGAAAGAATTGACTGAATATTAGCAACCTATGATTGGATGTCTCATTACCCTAATGCTCTTGTTACTCACCTCCCCCGAACTCACTCGGACCATTGCCCTCTCTTATTACAATTACACCATCAACCCCTACCTAGACATAGGATTTTTAGATTTGAAACCATTTGGACCTCGCACCCCAGCTTCCTCTCAATAGTACAACAAGCCTGGAAAGAACCAACTACTTTAATTCCTGCAATACATCAATTTACCACTATAGTTCAGGACTGGAATACATCCACTTTTGGGAATATCTTTAAGCAAAAGAAAATTCTCTTAGCTAGATTGAGTGGACTACAATCATCACCAAACTACCCTACAAGTATTTACTTACATAATTTAGAAAAACAATTATCTGCTGATTTTAATCTTATTCTCAAATTGGAGGAAGATTTCTGGAAACTCAAATCACGAATAAACTGGTTAAATGAGGGAGACGCCAATACTAAATTTTTTCATCTCTCAACTTTAAATCGTAGGAGACAAAATAAAATTACTGCTTTACAGGACCAAGGGGTAATTTGATTACTAATCCACATGAAATTAAAAGCAACATTATCACCTTTTACAAAGAACTCTTCANACTTCTACACTACACCCTTTCAATATTTTATCACAACAGGATCGCTCCTCCTTAGTTCAACCGTTAACAGATTACGAAATACTTGAGGCCATACATTCATTCAAACCTTTGAAAGCCCTTAGCCCGGATGGCTTGCACCCATATTTTTATCAAAAATATTGGGATATTGTTGGTACCTCAGTTAAGTACTTCTGCCATAAATTTTTTAATGAGTTTCAAATTGATCCGAAAATAAATAATACTTTAATCTGCCTAATCCCTAAAAATGAAAATGCTGCAACAATATCCCAATTTCGACCCATAAGCCTTTGTAACACCATATATAAAGTGGTTACAAAAATCATAGTTAACCGATTAAAGCCAATCTTGGAACGCATTATCCATCCGACTCAGACTAAAAACAGAAGGGCGGCGGATAATGCAATTATCGTCCAGGAAATTATTACTCGATTCCAAAGAATGAAAGGTAAAAAGACCACTCACATGTTATTAA
>ML298484.1:1162-26861 GCA_005239495.1 Nicotiana undulata | reverse complement strand
GAGTTAGAATATATAATTTGTTTTAAGATTCGACCCCAAATTGAGGTTGAATTACCCAAAATTACCCAAAACCTAACTCTACCCAAAACCCCTAATTTCTACTTAGTTTCCATGTTTTTAGGCCTAGATTCTAGTGATTAATGATGAAAAATGGAAGAAGACGATGTAGAAAATACTTACCCACGAGGCTATGGAGGAAGAATTGGCTTGGGGCTTTCATGAAGGTTGGGGAAGAAGAGGGTTATGAGTTTTTGGGTGAAATCCCGTAATAAGTGTTCTATTTTTGATTTAAAGACGACTGGACGAATTTGCCCTCTGCGATCGCGCAGAAGGGGTTGCGATCGCAGAGAAGGGACTGGACGACTCTACGCGTTCGCAGAGGAAGTCATGCGATCGCAGAGCTTTGGTAGCTTCACTCTTTGCGATCGCGGAAAGGGATCGCGACCGTACTGAATACTTACCCAGCCCCCTACCCAGACTACCCTCACTCTATGCGATCGCAGGAGTGAGAGATGCGATCGCGGAAGGCATCTGGGCATAAGTCTGCGATCGCGGAGGCAATCATGCGATCGCAGAGAACAACAGTTGGGTCCCTCAGGATAAGCCTATGTGATCGTAGATTTAAGGGTGCGATCGTAGTGAAGAAAACACCAGACACCAGATCTGACTTCAAAACACCAGATTTTTCACCCCGCTAACTACCCGAAACTCACCCGAGCCCTCGGGTCTCAAAACCAAAAACACACACCACTCCCAAAACATCCTACGGACTTAGTCAAGCTTTCAAATCATCAAAATATCACCAAAAACATGGAATTAAACCTCAAAACTCATAGATTTTCTTATAAACTTCATAAAGTCTAATTCCTCCAATTTTGATCCGAAACACGTCATTTCAAGTCCGTTTTACACCAAATTTCACAGATAAGTCACATAACATATAATAAACCTGTTTCGGGCTCCGAAAGCGTAATACGGGCCCGGTAACACAGTTTTTTGATAACTATTCACTTCCAAAATCCTTTATTATTTTCAGAAAACAATTTTCTTTAAACATTCATTTATCGGGCTTGGGACCTCGAAATCGCAGTGAAGAAAACACCAGACACCAGATCTGACTTCAAAACACCAGATTTTTCACCCCGCTAACTACCCGAAACTCACCCGAGCCCTCGGGTCTCAAAACCAAAAACACACACCACTCCCAAAACATCCTACGGACTTAGTCAAGCTTTCAAATCATCAAAATATCACCAAAAACATGGAATTAAACCTCAAAACTCATAGATTTTCTTATAAACTTCATAAAGTCTAATTCCTCCAATTTTGATCCGAAACACGTCATGCCAGATGACTTCCGCGATCGCATCTCTCACTCCTGCGATCGCATAGAGTGAGGGTAGTCTGGGTATGGGGCTAGGTAAGTATTCAGTGCGGTTGCGATCCCTTTCCGCGATCGCAAAGAGTGAAGCTCCCAAAGCTCTGCGATCGCATGAATTCCTCCGCGAACAAGTAGAGTTGTCCAGTCCCTTCTCTGCGATCGCAACCCCTTCTCCGCGAGGAAAATTCGTCCAGTCGTCTTTAAATAAAAAACAGAACACTTATTACGGGATTTCACCCAAAAACTCATAACCCTCTTCTTCCCCAACCTCCATTGAAGCCCCAAGCCAATTCTTCCTCTATAGACTCGTGGGTAAGTATTTTCTACATCGTCTTCTTCTATTTTCGATCATTAATCACTAGAATCTAGGCCTAAAATCATGGAAACTAAGTAGAAATTAGGGGTTTTGGGTAGAGTTAGGTTTTTGGGAATTTCAACACTTCTCAAACTCAACAGCCAGTACTTTCAATCCAGAATAAATTACCAAGTAAAGACAATCTCATAATATGCTAAACATGGAAGAAATACTGCAATTTCTATCAAAATAGACTCACGGGCATGCTTGACACACATTGCATAGGTACTCGTCACCTCACCTATGCAATGAACATGATAATCACTTAGCACATAGCAAATAATACCTATTCCCTCACCAAAGTTAGGCAAGACACTTACCTCGGTCCAAAGTATAGCAATCAACCCTCTAAGATAACATATAATAAACCTGTTTCGGGCTCCGAAAGCGTAATACGGGCCCGGCCATCTTTCTTCTTCACGAACAATACTGGAGCACCCCAAGGAGAAACACTAGGTCTGATGAAGCCTTTATCCAACAAATCCTGCAATTGTTCCTTTAATTCCTTCAACTCTGGCGGAGCCATACGATACGGGGGAATAGAAATGGGCTGAGTGCCCTCAGCTAGCTCAATACAAAAGTCAATATCCCTGTCGGGTGGCATACCCGGCAGGTCAGCAGGGAATACCTCTGGAAACTCGCGAACCACAGGCACAGACTCGATAGAAGGAACCTCAACACTAGAATCATGAACATAGGCCAAATAGGCCAAACAACCCTTCTCGACCATGCGCCAAGCCTTCATATAAGAATGACTAGGGGTCCTTCTCCACTCTAAACGAGGTACTCCTGGCAAGGCTAAGGTCACTGTCTTGGCATGACAGTCCAAGATAGCATGATAGGGAGATAACCAGTCCATTCCCAATATAACATCAAAGTCAACCATATCAAGGAGCAAAAGATCAACCTGAGTCTCCAAACCACTAATAACTATTGCGCAAGCACGATAGACTCGATCTACCGCTATAGAATCACCCACCGGTGTAGATACATGTACAACAGTACTTAAAGAATCACGAGGCATACTCAAATAAGGGGCAAAATATGAAGACACATAAGAGAATGTAGAACCCAGATCAAATAACACCGAAGCCTCTCGGCTGCAAACTGAAACTGTACCTCAATTGAAGCCTTCAGGCGAATTTTGTATTCGAGTTTGGTTTGACTGGATTGACTATCAAATGAAGTTTGAATTGACTGTTTTTTGTTTTAATAGATCTTCACTTTTTTTTTGCATGATTATGAATACTGCTCGACTTACCAACATGCATATCTAATCTCTTCTTTTTGTACCGACTCTTAAATCCTAAACTTGAAATACATCGCCTCCACCTTGATGAATGTGTTCATGTTGAAATAAGTAACAACACAAACAATAAGCTGCATCTTGTATCACACTGTACTCCAACCAATTACGATATTCATCAAATCATTTAGGATTGAAACAACACTTTAAGCCCGAGAATTCTCTTTGAGGAAACTTATGATATCGCGGTTGGTAAGGACCTCTTCGGAGATATTCTCTTCTAATCGCATCACGCTCATTTGGATGATAGTTTCTAATGGGTATTCTCTCGTTTGGATCAGTCGATAAATAATCGAGATCTCTTCCTTGTCTTTGTTTTTTTAGAGGATTGAGGTTGTTCTTCTAATTGGTTGAAATTTTCTTCCACGGGAGTAGAAATTGAAAGGATGAACTTGATTGTGGAAACTTGGAAGATATTGGAGGGTAAAATCTATTCATTGTAATACAAACTAGATTACCATATTAGAATTCGAATTAGAAGAATAATTTTATATATGTTTAACCCTAAATTTAAACTAGCGTGGCAAATAAGCATTAAAAGTAAAAGAATACACTGAGATTTTGGAACTTCAGTCCTATTCTATGATTTTGATTTGACTTAGTTTATGGTTTCATGTGCAATTTGATTTATAAGCTTCTGGTATGATATATCAATTTTGAAGAATAAGAAAAAATTAACGGGAATATATGGGTGGAAGCAATCATATTATAATTTTTAAGTTATCTCATAGAAGATGCAATGTACAGTATTTTCAATGGAAAGGCCAACTAATTCATACTACTTTTAGAGATAAGAAAGCACATAAATTTAGAAAATTGAAAAATATGCCTTTCTTAGGCTCTGTAACTGAAGGAAAAAAAAATGAAAGATTAGAAATCAAAGAGAAACCTGATAGTAACAATTGACGGGCTGACAGCGAGAGAGGTGACCCAACGAGAAGCAGCAGTAGCTTATGGATAATAAAGGAGACGACTATGAAGTTGTTCTTTGAAATTGAACTACAATAAAGAGGAGAAATCACATATATTTAGAAAATCCTACCCTTCTCAGACTTTAGTAACTAAACCATAACAAAGATTAATGCTATACGCAAAAGAGGAATAAATACTGAAAATTAAAAAATCGGAATTGTTGCTTATTTATCACCTTGAGTTTTTGTTAGATACCAAGATGAAGTCCTTTGTGAAAGACGACCTACTCGGCAGGGGCTAACAAAGGAGACGACTACGGAAATTCTCTTTGTAATTGAACTATCAGCACACACACACACACAGAGAGAGAGAGACATTGAAAGATTTAGGTCATTGAGATTAGAATTTTAGAACTGATCGTTCTTTTGATTTAGGAAATTGGGAAATATTTTTAAAAATATAAACGACGTCATTTTATAGGAAAACAAATGTTCTATATAAAAATTTTAAAACAAAGAGAGCATATGTGACTAACCAATTTCAAACTCAAGATCAAGTGGAAAACTTGAACCCTCTTTATCAACAGGCGAGGAGTTTAACTTGTTTGAAGCGGGTTCAATATCATATTTATAACATTACTTTTTTGAAGAAAGAAAAAATATACCTATAGTATTATTTTTCGACAAAGTAGGTTCATATGAACCGTCTTGACCCATGTGGGTCCGACCCTGCATGTAAGTCATAATACATAATACGAAGCTGCTCAAGGCCTTAAGCCACCGAACGGGATGCTAATTCTCATAACGACCGGTCGGGTCGTTACATTCTCCCCCTCTTAAACAAACGTTCGTCCTCGAATGTGCCAAGAACCATTCCGAAGTTATCGAATTGCTGAATGTACTCACTATAGATATACTCGCGGGTGATCCCACGTCACCCTAATCCACATAAGCCTGACGACACCATCTCAACTGAAAATTATTCTATACACTTGCACTGATAAACCTTAGAACCAAATGTTTCACCATCCGATCATTTCCAAAAGATCTTATTCCCACATCAACACACGCTATCAGCCTCAACCACCTGCAACACTCATGCCTACACCCACAAAGTACAATCACATGACATAACACATCATACATATGCCCATAACAATAACTCTAGCCACAATAGTTGCATCATCATCAAATACAACACCAACAATAACCTCGTCTCAGCTAAAACCTTGGCCCAAACCTTCACAACGCTGACAACAATGCAAGACACATGAGGATCTCATAACCATTCATCTGAATCAACAAGTCACATCTAACGCGACCTAGGCACACACCTCGTAGCTAAAACCCAATAAGCACAAGCGTATATGACTGAATATGCAAAGAGAAAAATTTAAGAGGATTATCAAACAAGTTCGACATGAACAATTCCCTATCAGTACTATACTACGAATCAATTTCACAAGGGAGAATCAAATCATATGAACTAATCATAAGGATCTCCTCCTAGTATAACTCTAATGCGACACGTATCCCGGTTCAAACATATCAAATCACATGAAAATGCGAGGGTCTCACCCTCAACTCTGGATCACAAGTAGAATACACCTTACACCAACCGAAAATTTCCATTAACTTAATTCCGCAAAACAAAATCTCACCACGTAACAAACTCCCTATACCGGTAGAGCATCTAAATCACAAATTATAACCAAACCATCAAGAAATCAATCGAAATGAGTAACAGAAGGTCACTTCTATCCTTATAGCTCTCAATAGTGAACAAAACAAAACGATAGACATATGTTACCACCATGAATCTCCCAAAAGGGGTAAGCACATAAGCAGAGCACAAAATCACGAAACTCACCCATTGTGAAGCATAATAGGAGGACTCACCTCGATAAGCATAACCAAATCAAAATAAGGATAGTGCTCCTCTATAATAAATCAAAACCATACCTATAATGATACTATCCGGTGTAGCGGCCTCAGCCATGCAATGGAAAGTATATCAACGGGTTGGGCCTCCCTCTCTAGGACACCCTCTACTTGCTTGTCCTCTAACTGGCTGTGCAGGTGGAGTAGCAAATAGAATGGATCCCGTAGCCCGAGTGCTCTGATGAAATTCGTCCTCCCGAGTTTGGGACAATATCTCATGATGTGCCTTGTATCACCACACTCATAACACCCCCTCCGCGGGCGTGGTTGCGCTTGCTCGTACTGAGTTCGTGCTGGATTACTGGAATTACCGTTGTAGGAACCCTGTGCCGGTGGTGCGCTACAAGATGACTTCCCCACATGAGTACCTTGACTAACTAAAGCACCACGAGTAGTCTGAAGTGCGGATTGAACTGGTCGTGTGACCTAGCCTCCGCCATGATGGGTCATAGCTGAAGAGAGAATCCGCTCAACCCTCTAGAACCTCGAACCTTTTGGTATCCTTAGCCTCCCTATCCTCACCTCGAATACGCTCTAACATCTTAGGAATCTACACCACTTGCTGAAATGGAGTATCAGTCTGCAACTCCCTAGTCATGTAGAATATAAGATCAAAACTGAGTCACTCAATGAATCCATAGACCCCCTCTCTGACTGTAGGAACCAAAGTAGGGGCATGACGTGATAACTCACTGAACTTGATGGCATACTCTAACACCATCATGGTGCATTGACGCAGCTTCTCAAACTCTACACGCCACACATCCGAAGGGTCTGGGAATAAACTCCCTCAAGAATATCTCTAAAAACTGAGCCCAAGTGGGTGGTGTTTCATCGGCTGGTATACCCTCCTCATAAACCTGCCACCACTGATGCGCTGCCCCCAGAAAGTTAGAATATAGAAAAGAAACTTCGGTCAGCTCCACAATACCCATGGTGCAGAGAATACAATGACACGTCTCTAGAAATCCCTGAGCATCAGAGGCTGATCCAAAATTTAGAGGTTGCGGGTGCCACAATGTTTCCAAACATAGAAATATTATATTGATATTTATATAGTCCAACTGAGGTATTTATTTAACCAGTCTGATCCATTTCTTTCGGTCTGAATTATTCATCTCTTTGACTTATAAAAATAGCCGATTAAGCAAAAATATTCGTTTTAATAATTATGACAACCTATAGTAAAGTACAACTTTTCTTGATATTTCTTATATCACAAAATATAGGAGAATCACACTCCTTCCAAAATAGTTTGGATCATAATCAATAACCATAACATTCATGAAAAGATAAGAACGACTTACAAATTTTAATGACCATAGAAATTAGATTTAGTTTAATCTTATCTAACAAACTGTAAATGTTGCTACTACATTAGGAACATTTACATCAATACATTGAATAATTCTCTTCTTTTCTTCTTCTTCAATTAGAGGGGAAACCAAAAGAAATTAAGAGAATAATAGAAAAGAAATAGTAACAAAACATGCAACTATGTACATCTAGAAGATTCGAAAAATGGGAAGGTACGGGAAGAGAATGCTTAAGGATATGAGTGTGAGTTTGAAATTGTGGTTGTTAAAAGGAATTGGTTTATTTAGTTTTAAAAAAATGAAAAAAAGATAATATTTCCATACTAAAAGGATTAAAAAAAAAATAAAGAAAGATAAAAGATGAAAATGTATGAGGTAAATATCAAATGCTAAAAACCTAAAGCTAAACCGGAGATATGTATGAAGCAAATGAGATTCAAACTCTGGCACTCGGACACCAAAAGATAACACTCTACCAGTGGAACCTAGAACATGTTTAATTAATCTGGGTATCATCATTTAGTATATAGCCACTTTCTTCTAAATATACATAGAATATATGAGTTTTGATTGAGATTTGCGGGTGGCGTGGCACCCCCACCTCCCCTAATAAATCCTTCCATTCTGAGCATCCTCAGTAGTTGTGCCACTGAAAGTAGGTGGACTATACCTCTTGAACCTCTCAAGACTCTTATGCTCCTCCCCTGATGCCTCTCGCCTTGGCCTCATGCTGAACCGGAATAACAGATTATACCAGCACCACACCTGGAACCTGACCAATGTGAGCCCGCTGCTCTAGAGTATGGGCGGTGGGAGGTTGAGATCCTCCCCAAATCTTCGAAGTAGCTGGTGCAATGAAGATCAATCACACTTGATCTAATGTACCAAACATGCTCAGGAACTGCGCAAAAGCCTCCTGAAGTCCTAGGGTAACAAAAGGTGCCTCCAGTGCATGTCCCCTAACCGGAGCTATTGGCGGCTCATCAACTGCTGCTTTGACAGGTTCTCTAGTTGCGGCGCGTACCCTTCCTCGGCCTCGGCCTCCGCGGCTCTAGCAGGGGGCGCCAATGTCTTATCAGCTGATCTGGTAGCACGTGTTCTCACAATCTGTGAGAGAATAGAGATACAAAGGCTCAAACTTTGAAATCAACAAATCCGCACGACAGGAATGAAAGAAGTGGAAATTTTTCCTAATAGTATTGTAGCCTCTCGAAGATAAGTATAGACTTCTCTGTACCGATCCGTAAGACTCTACTAAACTCGTTTATGACTCGTAGCACGTATGAACCTTGGTCTTTGATACCAACTTATCACGACCCCAATTTCCCTCTGTAGGATGTCGTGATGACACCCAGTCTTTAAGAAAAGCCGAACACTTAATGGAAAATATAAACCAACAACTTTTAAATATGAAACAAAAATTTCTATACAAAGCCAACAATCTCAAAACCGGTAGTACAAGTCATAAGCTCTATTGAGTTCACTAGAAAATCTCTAAGTACAACTATTCCAAAATAAATAAATTGTACACAAATAACTTCTGAAGGTTACTCCAAGGCTTGCGAATGTAACGGCAGGTAAGCCTTGAAGTCTCCACAACAATATCTGATCCGCTATCTAACAATCCACAGACTCTGAAGTACATAGATCTATACAAAATATGCAGAAGTGTAGTATGAGTACACCATGGTTGGTACCCAGTAAGTATCAAGACTAACCTTGGTGGAGTAGTGATGAGGTACAAGTCAAGACACTCACTAGACAAAATAACTTGTGCAGTATAGAAGTATTAAACTAATAATGGAAAGCATGAATCAGTAAATGACAAAAAAAATCAACATGTGAAGTAAACGGTTGTTTAACCAAAGAATTAGATCCTTTGACCAAAGCTATTTTTAAGAAGAACGCGGGTTTCTGATAACCAAGGTAAGACTGATAAATGTAAGTAAATATAATAATAAGATGCACAAAAAGTAAAGTGTATATCAATAGTAGTTCGAATGCCCTTTACAAGTTATATTTTTATTCCTTTATATAGGGAACTTCTCAATATAACGTCTACCTTTTTCAATGATTTTACATTAATGACTAATTATGGAATTAATGTAACGTTACAATGAGTAACCGTAACTGTTGCGTGAAGGTTGTGTAACGTGTGGATCATTAATTGAAGATCTGTAAATCTGCCCTTTGTTCCGCCCGGATACATTCTGACCGTGTCTTTTCATCTTCTCAATCAGGTTGAGATTCCCGTAGCTAATTAACCCGTGGGTATGGTTTGTCGTGCCTCTTTGCCTCGTATCTCTTCGTAGAGCCCTGTCCAGCTGTCGCGTTTTCATTGCTCCATATAGACTGCTGAGTCATCAAGAATTATTACACGTGTGAAGCTCTTTTTTACCAATACAGATAGTCCCCCCACTTACCATTTATTTATTGATTAATATTTGGTAAGTGGATACTCATTTATGGCGGGAATATTTTGCCGCCGCTTCACTCGAAATTCTGTATCTTTCTCTGAATGTAGGCGTCGCTTGTCACTTCCATTTAATGCTTATTCCATGTGGCATTTCCGGATTGGTTCTGCAATTGTTCAACGCCTTTTAGGGCTTTTTGCGGCTGCATCATTCACGAAGTGACACCTTCAATTATGGCTTTCACATCATTATTTTTTCCCATTTTTGACGGTTGTCTTCGAGTATAAATTCCCATTTTCCTTTATTTACTTTCACGAAAACTTCTAACTTTCAAACTTTAATTGTAAAGAAATTTTTCTCGCCTTTGTAAATTTGTCTTCTCCAAACCAGTCTAAGAGAGTCATAAATGTAGATGATTTGACTCCCTCTTCTGTTCCGACGCGGAGTAGGAGAGGTGGCAGGTTGAGGAATTTAGGTTCTACTCCTTCAAGGGGTTCTTCCTCTTCTCAAATTACTTCCCCTCCTTCTTCTAGGTCTTTAACGTTTCCGAGGGCTAGGGCTTCTGGATCTTCGTCCAAAGGTAGATAACATCACGAACCTTTGCGTGAACCGAGGGTCGATGAAATAGTACCTGCGGAATTCACCTTTGCTAGGGATAGTCAGGCCCTTAAAGATAAACTTTCTTCATTGTCGTCTCTTGACAGTGTTGACAAGTACCCTACCCAGATTACTGAAGGTTTAATTTCTCTTGTACGCAGGGACTGTTACTGGAGGTCCGATTTTCCTTTTATCGTCCCTAATAATAATCAAAGAATAACGTCTTACAAGATGAGGTATTCTTTTGTTTATACCTATCCCTTTACATAAGGGTTCAAGCCTCCCATTGACCCAATTATCATCGAGTTCTGTCGATTTTCCAAAATTTGCTTGGGACAAGTCGGTCCTCTTGTATGGCGAGTCGTTGCATGCCTTAGATATTTGTCTACCTTAGCGTTGGTACCCTTTACCTTTCATCATCTTATTCACCTCTATTCTCCAATGCTGTTCCGCCAGGGAAGTTTTACCCTGGCTGCTAGAAGTAAAACAGTGTTAGTGACTCCTGACGATGATAAGGATTGGGGTTGGTTTCTTCGGTATGTTGCTGTTCCTACTGCTAGTTTAGTAGGTGAAGAGAATCTTCCCTTCTCTGAGAAGTGGAATCTTGCACGTGAGTACATTTTTGCTCACATTCCTTGCTTTTTGCTTTAGATATTTTATTAATGCCGTAGTTGTTTCTTCTTTAAGCAGCAATCATGGGAACCGTCGAGAATGTCTCCGATTTCCGAGATTGAGTAGAAAAGCTTTTGTTAACCACTCCATTAGAAGAACGTTCATGGAAGTACCTCTCCGGGAGGCTTGGTTGGAGAGTTAAGACTCACGGTAAGTGCAGTTTTTGTTTGTACTTCTTCCTTCGTTTGAGCATCATTTAATCCTTTTCTTTTGACAGGGTTTCCCGCTCGTGGAGTTTCTGCGTCTGTTCCCAAGTTGTCTCTGGCTCAGGCCCAGGAGATCATCTCGGGCTCTTCTTCTTCAAAGAGAAAAGCAAGTGGGTCAAGGACCTCGGAAGATGAGGAGGAAGAGGAGGGCTCTTTAATCCATAAGTCACGTAAAAGGAAGGTGGTCTCAAACGACGAGTCTACACCTGTCATTGAACCTTTCGTGCCTGAAGTTGAATTTTCTGCCCCTGAGGATGCTACTCCGTCTCCCGTGCGTGAATATGTTGATCTTTTATTCCGTGAGGATTTTGGTCCTGTCGCTGATAAAGCTCCCCTAGCTGTTTTCTCTCATTATCTTAGAGAACTTCCCTCAACTGTTCCAGCTATTTTTCCTGCTCCCGCGGCTGTTCCTACTCCCGTGGCTTTTTCGGCCCCTCAGACTTCCTGGCCCGTGGCTCCCGCATCTGTTCCTGTTTCTGTGCCTTCTGTTATAGAAGTAGGGTCTTCCAGTAGGGAGATGAGGTGGGTGATGATAGAGGTACAAGCAGAGGGTAGCCTCTTTAAAAAGTCTGTCCAGCCTGATGTGTGGTTGAAACCGTTGATAAGTCTGACAG
The DNA here is from genome assembly GCA_005239495.1 of Nicotiana undulata. Classification (NCBI taxonomy): domain Eukaryota; kingdom Viridiplantae; phylum Streptophyta; class Magnoliopsida; order Solanales; family Solanaceae; genus Nicotiana; species Nicotiana undulata. The sequence goes on along the minus strand of ML298484.1, from coordinate 15,148 downwards.
AAAGAGCTAAGCTGGATAGCCACAATTCCCTTACATGGACTAATGAGATCGTGCATACTTCTTTAAAGGTAGAATGCATTTTCTTTCATTCATTCTTGTAAACGTACTTCCCGTATTTAATTGATTTTCTTTTGTAGATCAATCTTATAGAAACGGAGCTTATGAAGAGGGTTTCTCATATGAAGCAGGAAGTAAAGGAGTTGCATGCTGAAGCAGATAACTGGAAATAGCAGTATGAAAGCTTAAGGCTCGACATGGAGGCTGTAGAAAAAGAAAAATGTACCTTGGAGCAACAAGTGAGGGTCATGACAGCAGAGTTGGCTGTGGAGAAGGCATCTTCTGATCAGGCAGGCAAGGATAAGAACGTCCTAGAATCCTCATTTGCAGAGCAGCTGTCCTGTGCCTCTGAAGAGATTAGGAGCTTGAAGGCCCTACTAGACCAAAAGGAGGAATATTCAGGCGAACTTGTGCAATCACTTACCCAGAACCAGGAGGATCTCCACAATTCTTTGGAAAAGGTTCAACTTCTGGAAAGGTCTCTCGCTCCTTTAAGGGCCTCTAATGACGCTGCCGTAGCTGAGATGAATTAAGAGCTGAGATTGTACTGTGGGAGAAAGATTACGAACTACTTGAAGACAAGGAAGCTGTCGATGTCAGTTGGGAGTATATGAACTCTCGTCTCGACATATTGACTGAAATGAGCCGAGAGGTTTTTGACCTCAATGCTGAAATTGCAAAAATCAAGGAGACCATTGAGAAGTCTCAACAATGTCAAAATCTTTCTTCACATGAAGGTGAGGCTCCTGCTGCTCAAGTCTCTTCATCTCAAGATGCTCCTTCTGCCAGTGAATTCAATCCCTCGTCTGAAGAAGTTTAAGATGTTGGTTCCTCTTTATTTCTTTTTCTTTGTTTCAATTGGTGGTTACCCCCAGTCCCATTGGGGGTAAGTTTGGATCCTTCTAAGTCCCCAAATGACAACTTAGGGGCACCTCAATGTATAAAAACTTAATACGGCTAAGTATAAGTTAATACTTAGTTTACTTAGCCGTTAATATATTAATGCAAGTATGACTTTTGATGTGAGCTTCTGTTTCACTCTTTAAGTCTTTAACATGCTTCATTTTTGAGGTTTAAGTTTTACCTCTGAGTTTTGCATATCAAATGCTTAGATTATTCATACCTTTTTGTAGTAAGTACGATTTTGTGAAAGAGGGCCCTTTTTTATCGACACTTAATGAAGAAGACGTCTCAACTTCATAATGGTGTAAAAATACAATAGAGAGATATGAATTTTTCACATGTTTAACAATGTTTCTGAAGAAAGTTTTTGTGTTTGAACTTTCACAGCATTTCACATGTGTTTGAGTATCGTCTAAAACTCATGTTGCAACTGTTTTCATTTAATAGGTTTGATGTAATCTTGTATTTCGTAACTGTTTTTCTTGTGAAACAGTTTTTTTCGAGTTAATACAAGGAATAACTGTTTTTTGTTTGTAACAGTTTTTATATGGGATTTTACTCGTAACTGTTTCCATTGACAACAATTTTTTTAATAAATACAAGGGAAATGTTTTTTTACTCGTAACTGTTTTTTGTTTATAACAGTTTGAATAGATAGAAGGATAATGATCTTTCCATCCATAATTGTTTTCGGTTACAACAGTTTTTTGAATAAGTACAAAGATGATAATCTTTTATCCATAACTGTTTTTAGTTACAACAGTTTTCTGAGTAAGTACAAAGATGTGCATTTCTCCCTCGTAACTAATATTTTGCCTTTTAACCTGAACGTTTGTTTTCATTCATGAACATGTTCAAAGGTTTTTTGAATCAGGCTTTGAGCTTTGAGTCTTTGGCTCTTTTGATTTTGCTCATATCACTTGACTCGTTGGGATGATGGATCTTCAGGCTCGAGCTTTGACTTTTTGATAGTCTTCTTTGCTTCGTCTTTTCCTTCCATACTGTATAGTCCCCCAAGTGTTTGAGCTTTGAAGAATGAAATCTCGAGCACTTGACTATTCCTTCCTTGTAGTTCCTTTTCCTGAAAAGGAAAAACATACGGGACTCGAAGGTATATAGTTTTTAGATGATGACTGCTTAACCCTTTAAAACGTCCATCAGAAAGTGTAACCCTATACCGGGAATTCAGTTACTTCCTCGCGTCTTTGCAGGTCTAATATCATCATCTGGTGATGGGTTAGATTTTTGCCTATCATCTAAAACGGTTAGTAAAATTTTAACTGTACAAAAGTAAAATCGAACGTGGCGATACCTGACCGGGGATATTCCTTTTCCTTAGAAATAATATTTCTTCAAATGGATGGCATTCCAACTGGTTGGTAAGATCTTGCCGTCCATAGCCTCCATCTCATAAGCGCCTTTCCCAGCGATGCCTCGAACTTTGTAGGGTCTTTCCCAATTTGGATTTAGCTTTCCTGCACCAACTTATTTTGTTGATTGGAAGACTTTTTTAAGAACAAAGTCCCCAATTTTGAAATATCTGAGGTGAGCTTTCCGGTTGTAATAACGCTCTATTATTTATTTTTGAGTTGCCATACATATTAATGCAACTTCTCTTCTTTGCTTGAGCAAGTCTAGATTGGTCCTTAACTCATCGTTATTAGCATCCTCCGTGGCTGTTACAAACTTATGCTTGGTTCGCCAATCTCCACCGGTATTAAGCTTCTGACCCATAAACAAGCGCGAATGGAGTTTCTCCCGTGGCTATTTTTGAAGTCATTCTGTAAGCCCATAACACTGCCGGTAATTCATCAGGCCAATTTCCCTTGGCTTTTTCCAACCGTTTCTTTAGGTTATTGATGATGACTTTATTTGTTGATTCAACTTGCCCATTAGCCACGAGGTGATATGGCGATGAAGTAATTCGTTTGATTTGCCAGCTTTCGAAGACTTCTGTGATTTGCGAGCCTATGAACTACGGGCCATTATCACATACGATCTCCTTTGGTATCCCAAATCGACATATTATATTTCTCCATATGAAACTTTTTACTTCTTTTTCTCGCACTTGTTTGAAAGCTTCTGCCTCTACCCATTTTGTGAAATAGTCAGTTAACACGAGTAAGAACCGTACCTTTCCTTTAGCTGAGGGAAGGGGTCCTACTATGTCCATCCCCCATTTCATGAATGGCCATGGCGATATCACTGGGTGTAATAGCTCTGCCGGTCGGTGCATGTTGTTAGAAAATCGTTGGCATTTGTCGCATTTAGTTACGAAGCTTTCAGCCTCTTCTTCCATCTTAGGCCAATAATACCCTGCTCTGATTAGGGTTTTGACTAAAGATCTTGCCCCTGCGTGATTTCCACAGTGTCCTTCGTGTACTTCCTTCATCACGAATTTTATTTGATTTGGTCCGAGGCATTTTGCTAGGGGACCTCCAAACATTTTGCGGTATAGAGAATTGCGAATGAGGTAGTACCTTGCAGTTTTTCGGCGAAGTGTTTGAGTTGCTTTTTTGTCTTCAGGTACGGTGCCATTCTACAAAAAATTTAAAATCCCGTTTCTCCAATACCAAGTTAAGTTGTTAAAAATTACCTCGTTTTTGTTCTGGTCAATCGCTGAATGAAACAGGTGAACGACAATTACATTGTCTTTATTTGTTACTTCTGTAACTGCTGCGAGGTTAGCCAATGCATCTGCTTCTACATTTTCCTCTCTAGGTATTTGTGTAACCTTCCATGTTTTGAATTGTCTTACGAGATATCATGCCTTTTTCAGATACTGTTGCATCCGAGTCTCTCGAGCAATATAAGTCCCCTGCATCTGATTTACTACCAGCTAGGAGTCACTTTTAATCTCGATCTTCTCAATTGAGAGTTCTCGTTCCAGTTCAAGTCCTGCAATGATAGCTTCGTACTCTGCTTCATTGTTAGTTATAGGATAACATTTAATAGCTTGCCGTGTCCTTTCACCCGTGGGTGATATTAAGACTATGCCTAAGCCAACTCCTTTTATATTGGAAGAGCCGTCAGTGAGGAGTTGTAACTCTTTTCTACTTCAGGGATGATGCTATTATTAAAATCGGCGACGAAATCAGCTAGAATTTGAGACTTTATTGCAGTCCTAGGCTGATATACTATGTCATGCTCGCTTAATTATATAGCCCATTTAGCTAGTCTTCCAGATAATTCCTGTTTATGCAGGATATTCTCTAATGGATACAAAGTCACAACAATGATTGGATGACATTGAAAATATTGTCTTAATTTCCTGGCTGCCATGATTAGAGCCAAGGCTAATTTTTCTAGATGTGGGTATCTAGTTTCAGCATCTAATAAAGTCTTGCTTACATAATAAATGGGAGATTGTTTACCTCTGTCTTCCCTTACCAGTACTGCACTTACGACAATTTCTGCATCGTCAAGATAGATATACATCTTTTCCCCCTCCTTTGGCTTTGATAGAAACGGGGGTTTTGACAGATAAGACTTTAGATCTTTGTGAGCCTGTCGACATTCCTCAGTCCATTCGAACTGATTCTGCTTTTTATGAACTAAAAAGAACTTAAAGCACTTCTCCGAAGACCTGGAAATAGATCTTCCTAAAGCTGCAATTCTGCCCGTTAGTCTTTGAACTTCCTTTTTGTTCGTAAGTATATCAGGTATTTCCTCTATAGCTTTAATTTGAGTAGGATTTACCTTTATTCCTCTATTTGATACAAGGAAACCCAAGAATTTACCTGATTCCACGCCAAAGGTGCATTTTTCTGGATTTAATTTCATATTATACCTGCGTAAAATTTCAAAGGTAATAGAGAGGTGCTGGAAATGATCCTCCGCGTGTGTTGATTTTACCAACATATCATCGACGTAAATTTCCATTATCTTCCCCAGATGTTCCTGGAATATCTTGGTCACTAGTCTCTGGTACGTGGTTCCAGCATTTTTCAGGCCAAAAGGCATGACTTTGTAACAATAAGTCCCTCTGTTTGTGATAAAGGAAGTTTTTTCCTCGTTTGAGGGATCCATTTTAATCTGATTATAACCAGAATACGCATCTAGAAAGCTTAACAATTCATGACCTGCGGTGGCATCAATCATTTGATCAACATGTGGTAATGGAAAGGAATCTTTGGGGCATGCTTTATTTAAATCAGTGTAATCTACGCATACTCTCCATTTACCATTCATTTTAGGCACCACTACAGTGTTAGCTAACCAGTTAGGGTATGTTACCTCGCGTATTGAACCAATTTTCAAGAGTTTTTTTACCTCTTCGTCAATCACTTGGTTCTTGAATAGTCCTTGCTTTCTTTTCTTCTGCTTAACAGGTACGAAGGATGAATCTTCATTTAGTTTATGAGTCATCACTTCTGGAGGTATACCTGTCATGTCTAAATGGGACCATGTAAAGAAATCTATGTTAGTTTTTAAATAATCAATTAGTTTACCTCTTCGTCTTGGGATGAGCCTTGTGCCTATGTGAACTTTTTGTTCGGGCCTTTGCTCGAACAATGAGACAGCTTCGAGTTCTTCCATGGTTGTTTTGATATGTTCATCTTCCTTTGGTTCCTGAATGACATCAGGTCTGGTATCTACGTCTGTATGATTCGGTACCTCTTCTTTGATGACTTGATTCACCTTCTCATGGACATCTTCTTCCGTACCTGTTTTATCAATAATATCTTCCGTACCTATTTGGGTAGTAATTTCTTCCATACCTGTTTGGGCAATATTTTCTGCTTGGGAGATTTCCTCATCTTTTGACTCTTCCACCTCTACTTTTTTGTTGTAGTGTACCACGAAATTTATATTTCTCGCGGTTTTTTGATCGCCTCTAATCTGTTGAATTCCCTATTCGGAAGGGAATTTAATTATCCGATGCAAGGTAGATGGTATTTCTTTCATGTCGTGGATCCATGTCCTCCCCATTATTACGTTATAGGCCATATCAGTATCGATGACTTTAAACCTGGTATTTTTGATTACTCCCTCAGCATAAGTGCTAAGTCCAATTTCCCTTTTTGTTATAACTGTAGAGTTATCAAACCCTGATATAGCTCGCACCTTTGGGATTACTTGATTCCCCAATAACATTTCTTCAACTACTCTTAGCAAAATGATATTGACTGAGCTACCTGGATCAATCAACACTCTTTTTACGTTAGTGTCATGAATAAGTAAAGATATTACCAGAGCGTAATTGTGAGGAAGCATTAATCTGCTGATATCTGCATCATCAAAGGTTATAGTGTCTGCTTCCAAGTTTTCACGAACCCGCTTCCCGTGTGTAATGGTGAACTTTGTGGCTCTTTTGCAGGCCGCTCCGTTTACTTCTTCACCTCCATGTATTATGTTGACGTTTCATTTTGGAGATGGTGGTTTCGGGCGCTCCTTCCTGTTCTTCATGTATGCCTGCTTACCTTTTTCACTAAACAATTCCGTTAAGTAGCCCTGTTTCAATAATTGTTCTACCTCACCTTGCAAAAATCTACAATCTGCGGTTCTGTGTCCATGATCATTTTGGAATTCACACCAAAAATCTAAGTTCCTTTTATTTGGGTTCAAACTCATTTATTTGGGCCATCGAACCTTATCACCCATATTTCTTAATACCGAAATTAGTTTGGAAGTACTTACATTGAAGGTGTGATCCCCAATTCGGGTATTACCTCTATTTCATTCATCTCGATCCTTTATGGATCTTGATGAGGATGAGCCCGCATCTCTGCTTGATGGTCTATATTCTGACCGAGTGTTTTCGAACCTGGGACGGGTTTCCTGTCCCGAGGGTCCCATATAAGAGTCGTACCTATTCTTACCTGATCTTCTTTCAGATTCGGAACGTCTGGAGCTGGTACGATCTCCATCCTTCGAACGAGCTATCATGTCTTCTTCTATACGAAGCTTAATGTTGTACTTGTTATAAACGTCATTCCATGTTGTAGCTGGGAATTCCCTCAATCTTTCCTTGAGTCTTATCGTGGCTTCTGAGCTCTTATCATTTAAATTGCTCGCAAATGCCATGGCTTCTCAATTATCATGCACCCTTGGTAGCAGCATTATTTCTCATTGAAACCTGTCTACAAATTCACGAAGTAGTTCCGTGTCTCCTTGTTTTATTTTGAATATGTCTTCCATTCGTTTTTCGACTTTTTGCGCACCAGAATGCGCTTTTATGAAAGAATATGCAAGCTCAGCAAAAGAGTCAATAGAATTTTCAGGGAGAAGAGAATACTAGGTTAGCGCTCCCTTAGTAAGCGTTTCTTCAAACTTTTTGACTAAGACCGACTCGATTTCTTTTTTTTAAAGTCATTTCCTTTCACTCTAGTGGTAAAAGCAGTCACATGGTCACGTGGATCAGTGGTTCCATCATACTTAGGAACATCAGGCATTTTGAATTTCTTAGGAATAGATAGGGGCGCTACGCTCGGCTTCCAAGGTTGTTGAGAATACCTATCAACGTCAATGCCTTTGATAACAGGTGGTACTCTAGGAATCTGTTCGATTCGATCGTTTTGTTCCTTCACCTGTTTCTGCAAGGTTAGTAATAAAGATTGCAACTCAGAGTTATTGGACATACCTGGTCTTGCTTCAAGAGATTCATCAAGAGTACCCCCACTTCCTGAGTTTGCTAACCCTGACTGAGGGTTTTCCACATTTATAGTGTTTTTAGGAGGTGGTGTAGGTGATGTGGCCGGTAACCCCCTCGCAAATTCTTGCAAAGCCTGGACCACATACTCCGCAATCATTTGCTTCACCTGATCTTGCTCTACTGTTTGATCATTGTCATTGTTATTGTTGTTGGGATTTTCTTGGGATTGTTCCCTTGGACCTCATGGGGATCCTAAAGGTGATGGAGTTCCATCCCTTTGTTGGTTATTTTTGTTGGAGTTTGACATAATTCAAAGGATATTGCTTGAAAAGAAAATAAAGATTATCAGATTCCCGGTAACGGAACCAATTTGTTTAACCAAAGAATTAGATCCTTTGACCAAAGCTATTTTTAAGAAGAACGCGAGTTTTTGATAACCAAGGTAAGACTGATAAATCTAAGTAAATAGAATAATAAGATGAACGAAAAGAAAAGTGTATATCAATAGTAGTTCGAATGCCCTTTACATGTTATATTTTATTCCCTCATATAGGGAACTTCTCAATATAACGTCTACCTTTTTCAATGACTTTACATTAATGACTAATTATGGAATTAATTTAACGTTACAATGAGTAACCGTAACTATTGCATGAAGGTTGTGTAACGTGTGGATCATTAATTGAAGATCTCTGAATCTGCCCTTTATTCCGCCCGGATACATTCTAACCGTGTCTTTTCTTCTTCTCAATCAGATTGAGACTCCTGTAGCTAATTAACCCGTGGGTATGATTTGTCGTTCCTCTTTTCCTCGTATCTCTTCATAGAGCCCTGCACAGTTGTCGTGTTTTCCTTTCTCCACATAGACTGCTGAGTCATCAAGAATTATTACACGTGTGATGCACTTTTTTACCAATACAACAGTATGACAATTGTATTGGTAACAATGAGCTTCACACGTGTAATAATTATGATGACTCAGCAATCTATGTGGAGCAATGGCAACATGACAACTAGACGAGACTTTATGAAGAGGTACGAGATAAAGAGGAACGGAACAACATATCCACGGGTTAATCAGATACGGGAATCTCAACCTAATTGAGAAGATGAAGAGACACGGTCAGGATGAATCAAGGCAGAATAAAGGGCAGATTTGGGGATCTTCAATTAATGAGCCAAACGTTACATAATATTCATGCAACAATTACGATTAATCATTATAACGTTACATTAATGCCATTATTAGTCATTAATTCTCAATCACTGAAAATAGTAGACGTTATATTAAGATATTCCCTATAAAAGGGAGTAAAATATAACTTGTAAATATACGTTTGAACCACTATTGAAATATACTTACTTTTTACGCATCTCTATTGCTTTCTATTACGAATTTAGTTACAATTATTTCCATATTCTTTTGGTTATCAGAAACCCGTGTTCTTCTTTAAATAGCTTTGGCAGAGAATCTAATTCTTTGGTTAAACAAATTGGTTCCGTTACCGGGAATCTGATAATCTCTGTTTTTTCTCAAATAACATTCTGTGAATTATGTCGAACGCCAACGACAACAACCAACAGAGGGTTGGAACCCCAGTTCCATCACCTTCAGGATCCCCACGAGGCTCAAGGGAACATTCCCAGAGAGATCTACGACTCAAAACAATAATCACAATGGAAATGAACAAACAGGAGAACAAGATCTTGTAAAACAAATGGTTGGTGAATATGTGACTCAAGCCTTGAAAGCTTTCATGAGGGAACTACCGGCTGCATCGCCTACACCTCCTCCTAAAAACACTGCAACTGTGGAAAATCCACAATCCGGATTAGCAAACTCAGGAAGTAGAGACACTCCAAATGAGTCCCTCGAAGCAAGACTAGGTATGTCCAATAATCCAGAATTACAATCTTTATTACTAACTTTGCAGAAACAGGTGAAGGAACAAAACGAACGAATCGAGCAAATTCCTGGAGTACCACCTATCATCAAAGGCATTGACATTGATAGATATTCTCAACAACCTTGGAAGCCAAGCGCAACACCCTTTCCTATTCCCAAGAAATTCAAAATGTCTGATATTCCCAAGTACGATGGGACAACCAATCCACGTGATCATGTAACTGCTTTTACTACAGGAGTAAAAGGCAACGACCTGACTAAACAAGAAATTGAGTCAATACTGGTCAAGAAGTTCGGATAGACACTCACCAAATGAGCACTAACATGGTATTCTCTTCTACCCGAAAATTCTATTGACTCTTTTGGTGAGCTTGCAGATTCTTTTATAAAAGCACATCCTGTGCACAAAAAGTCGAAAAACGAATGGAAAAAATATTCAAAATAAAACAAGGAGACGCAGAGTTGCTCCATGAATTTGTAGACAGGTTCCAACGAGAAAGAATGCTTCTACAAAGGGTACCTGACAATTGGGCAGCAATGGCGTTTGCAAGTAATTTAAATGACATAAGCTCAGAAGACACGAGAAGACTCAAGGAAAGCTTGAGAGAAATCCCATCCAAGACATGGAACGATGTCTATAACATGTACAACACCAAGCTATGAATAGAAGAGGACACCATTGCTCAATCAAAAGCTGAAGATCGAACCAGTTCTAGACGCACCGAACCAGAAAGGAGAATAGGTAAGAACGTGTACGATCCATATATGGGACCTTCGGGACGAGAAACTCATTCCAGGTTTGAAAACACAGGCGGAATATAGATCGTCAAATAGAGATATGAATGCATCCTCCTCAAGATCCAGAAAAGATCGGGAGGAACGAAATATAGGTAATGCAAGAGTCAGAGACTACAACTTCAATGTAAGTACTTCTGAATTAATTACAGTACTGAGAAACATGGGCGATAAATTTTGATGTCCCAAAGAAATGAGAACAAATTCAAACATAAGGAATCTAGACTTCTGGTGCAAATTCCATAACGATCATGGACACAGTACATCAGATTGCATATTGTTGCAAGGTGAGGTAGAACAATTATTAAAACAGGGATATCTAATAGAACTGTTTAGTGAAAAAGGTAAACATGCATATATGAAGAACATGCAAGATCCCCCAAAGCCACCATCTCCAAAGAGAACAGTGAATGTGATACACGGAGGAGAGGACGTGAACTGAGTAGTCTGCAAAAGAACAACAAAATTCACAATTACACACGGAAAGCGAATTCGTGAAGACATGGAAGCAGACAATATATCATTCGACAATGCAGATGTCAACAGATTATTGCTTCCTCATAACGACGCACTAGTACTATCCTTACTTATACATGACACTAATGTAAAAAGAGTGTTGATTGATCCAGGTAGCTCAGTCAACATCATTTTGTTGAGAGTTGTGGAAGAAATGCTAATGGAGGATCAAGTAATCTCGAAAGCACGAGCCTTATCTAGGTTTGACAACTCTACGGTCATAACAAAAGGAGAAATTGAGCTTAGTACCTATGCAGAAGGCGTAATAAAAAATACGAAATTTCAACCCATTGATACTGATATGGGTTACAATGTAATGATGGGGATACCATGGATCCATGACATGGAAGAAATACCATCTACTTTACATCAGGTAATAAATTTCCCTTCCAAATGGGGAATTCAACAGATTCAAGGTGATCAGTAGACTTCAAGGAATATAAATTCAGTAGTACACTCTAACAAAAAGAGGTAGCGGAAGAGAGACGAGGAAATCGCCCAAATACGTACGGAAGAAACTGGTACCCAAATAGGTACGGAAGAAGGAAGCCACGAGAAGGTGAACCAAATCACCACATAGGCAACATCAAAACATACGGACATGGATTCCAGACCCGATGTCATTCAAGATCCAGAAGAAGATGAGCATATTAAAACAACTACTGAGGAGCTCGAAGCTATCCCATTGTTCGAGAAGGAGCATGAGAAAAAAGTTCATATAGGCGCGAGGCTATGCCCCGCGAGAAGAGGTAAGTTAATTGAATATTTAAAAGCTAACTCAGATTGTTTCGCTTGGTCCCATTCAGATATGACAAGTATATCTCCAGAAGTGATGACTCATAAACTAAATGAAGATCCATCCTTCGTGCCTGTCAAGCAAAAGAAAAGAAATCAAGGACCATTCAATAACCAAGTGATCGATGAAGAGGGGGACTTATTATTACAAAGTCATGCCTTTTGGCCTGAAAAATGCGGGAGCCACGTATCAAAGGCTAGTGACCAAGATGTTCCAGGAACATCTGGGGAAAACAATGGAAGTATACATTGATGACATGCTAGTGAAATCAACACAAGTGGAAGATCATTTCCAGCATCTTTCAATCACCTTCGAAATCCTGCGCAGGTATAACATGAAACTAAATCCAAAAAAATGCGCCTTCGGCGATGAATCAGGTATGTTTTTGGGTTTCCTTGTATCAAATAGGGGTATAGAAGTAAACCCTACTTAGATTAAAGTTATTGATGAAATACCCGATATACTTACGAGCAAAAAAGAAGTTCAAAGACTAATAGGAAGAATTGTATCCTTAGGAAGATTTATCTCCAGGTCTTCGGAGAAGAGTTTTAAAATTTTTTCAGTTCTAAAAAAGCAGAATTAGTTCGAATGGACTGAAGAATGCCAACATGCTCTCAAGGATCTGAAGGCCTATCTATAAAAAAAAACCTGCTATCTAAACCAAAGGAGGGGGAAATATTGTATGTCTATCTTGCCATTGCAGAAATTGCTGTAAGTGCAGTACTGGTAAGAGAAGACAAAGGTAAACAATCTCCAATTTATTATGTAAGCAAGTCTTTATTAGATGTTGAAATTAGATATCCTTATCTCTAATCATGGCAGCTAGGAAGTTAAGACCATATTTTCAAAGTCACCCAATCACTGTTGTGACTTCGTATCCACTGAGGAATATTTTGCATAAACAAGAGTTATCGGAGAGATTAGCTAAATATGCAATAGAATTAAGCGAACATGACATAATATATCAGCCTAGGACTGCAATAAAGTCTCAAATTTTAGCTCATTTCGTCGTTGATTTTAATACTAGCATAATCCCTGAAGTAGAAAAAGAGATGCAACTCTTCAACGGGGCTAATCCAGGAATATGGACCCTATTTACTGACGGTTCTTCTAATGTAAAAGGAGCCGGCTTGGGAATTATTTTAATATCACCTACAGGTGAAAAGATACGACAAGCCATTTAATGTTATCCCATAACTAACAATGAAGCATAGTACGAAGCTGTCATTGCAGGGCTTGAACTGGCATGAGAACTCTCAATTGAGCAGATCGTGATCAAAAGTGACTCTCAACTAGTGGTAAACCAGATGCAGTGGACTTATACCAGTAGAGAGGCTCAGATGCAACAATATCTGGAAAAGGCACGAGACCTAGCAAGGCAATTCCAGTCATGGAAAGTTATGCAAATACCTAGGGAGGAAAATGCAGAAGCGGATGCATTGGCTAACCTCACAGTAGTTACCGACGTAACAAATAAAGACAATGCAATTTTCATACACCTATTTCATTCAGTAATCGACCAGGACAAAAATGAGGTAACATTTAACAATGTAACCTTGGATTGGAGAAATGAAATTGTAAATTTTTTGCAGAACGGTACCGTGCCTGAAGATAAAAAAATAGCTCAAGCACTTCGCCGGAAAGATGCACGGTATTGCCTAGTTCGTGAAACTTTATACCGTAAAATGTTTGGAGGTACCCTAGCAAAGTGCCTTGGACCCAATCAAACATAATACGTAATGAAGGAAGTGCACGAAGGGCACTGCGGAAACCATGCAAGAGCAAGATCCTTAGTCAAACCCTAATCAGAGCAGGGTATTATTGGTCTAAAATGGAGGAAGATGCTGAGAACTTCGTAGCCAAATGCGACAAATGTCAGCGATATGCTAATAATATGCACCGGCCAGCAGAATTACTCCACCCAGTGGTGTCACCATGGCCATTCATGAAATGAAAGGTATGGTTCTTACTCGTATTAACAGATTATTTTACAAAATGGGTAGAGGTAGACTGATACGCTCAAATTACACTTTTAAAATAGTGTAAAGCGGTCGAAGTCAAATATAATAACCCAACAAGGTTGGGGTCAAATCCCACAGGGAATAGGTGTGAAAATATCACTATGTTAGTGTGGTTCTTAACTCTACTCAAAATTCTATTCCGTTAGTGAACAAGAAGATGGTGATTAATAGTCTACTATTTTAGAGAAAGAGTAGTAACAAAGGAAGTTAATTTAGGTTGTAATTAATATGGGTAGAATGACCAAGGTTGTGTCCCCTTTCATGTAGTGTAATGCAAGTGGGTATTAATATGATATATTTCTAATGGGAAGTTCTTGATATGCAAATGATTCTTAAGATAACTATCCTAGATTTTCCAATACTACGATAGTATTTCCTCTTTATGATTTTTCCAAAT